>CM047997.1:12324805-12340074 GCA_026261665.1 Melanotaenia duboulayi | reverse complement strand
TAAATGAATGTGTCATTAAGAGGCTTGTGCAGAACTTGACTACCAGGTTGGGGGAGAAACATTTAATTTAAATTAGGTGCGCAGGAAGTCTATTTAGCATGGGGATGCTGACTGCTTACATCTCCGACAGTGCATTTTACCAACACCAGGTGTTAACAGTATAAATAAACTGATTAAAAATATATCACACCATACATCCATGCTCACAAAAAGGCATCTGTACAACTCATAAGACAAAATAAGGTGGAGTGTTGCACCAAGCAACCTACCTGCACACTGTCTCTCACTGGCAAAGCTCTGCCACAGCATTTACTGAGAGAGGGCACCCGACAGCCAACATGTCATATGAATAATATATTTTAATATCTCTGGTAGCAAGTGGAATATTACCATATTAACTCTGTTACACCTACATCGGTGATAATTTAATCGGAAGTGTTTCTGTTTTATGAAGAGGATGTAAAAGTCATAAAACCATCAGGTGTGATGTACTCAGAATTAATTGGCTGGGTTGTGCAGCAATGATTACAGCCATACAATACAGGATTATTCTAAGCACCCCGAGTAAACAATTAATGAAAAAGTATCACTGTATGTCTGTTTTTACTAATTTTGCTTTACTTTTTCTGTTAGACTACCACTCTATCAGTTAATTGTTTCCTAAAATCTTGATCTTTAATTTTCATTTATTTATTTATGGTCATATTGACATATTCATAGTCTGTGCCCCAGCCTTAAAATCAGATAAAAAGAGCTGTCAGAGCTAGAACTGTTCATTGCTGACATGTGGTATCATCTCCTTTCCTTCTTAATGAACTACATAAATAATGATGAAGATTTGCTGATAGGATGGCAAAAATAATTTCAGCTTTGTCTTTCAGAGTACAGAGAATGCAGCATGAAACTCAAAGTTGGGTGTTGGGTTTTTCATAATTTGTCAATTTTTAAGTAACAATCAGTGCATTTTATGATGCTAATTTTCTCAGGGAGAAGAAATTAGTCTCATTATTTACAATTTCAAACCATTATAATTAGACAAAATGATATTAGCTTTCCATTTTCACATGATTTATTTGAAATGACAGACATTGGCCAATTTATTAGATCCACCTGGTTAATTACTTGTTCAAACAAATGGCTAATCAGCCAGTCACATGGCAACAATAATATGCATTTATGCATAAAGACATCAGAATGGGGAAAAAAAGGGGATTTAAGTGACTGTTAATATGTCATGGTTGTTGGTTTCAGACAGGCTGGTCTGAGTATTTAAGAAAAAAGATCTACTGAGATTTTCACACACACACAACTATCTAAAGAATGGTCTGAAAAAGAGAAAATATCCAGTGAGTAGCAGTTGTCTGGATGAAAATACCTTGTTGAGGTCAGAGGAGAATAAACCGATTGGCTGGAGATGATAGAAAGGCAACAGTAACTAAAATAACCACTGGTTACAACCAAGACATGTAGGATACCATCTCTGAATGCACAACATGTGCAACCGTGAAACCTCATGCCAGCTAAGAACAGAAAACTGAGACTACACTTCACACTCACCAGAACTGGACAAAAGAAGATGGAAAAACGTTGCCTGGTCTGATGAGTCTAATGAAAGAATGGACCCATCCTGTTTTGTATTAATGGTTCAGGCTGCTGGTCGTGTAATGGTGTTGTGGAAATTTGCTTAGCACACTTCAGATCCCTTAGTACCAATTGAACACAATTTAAACACCTACCTGAGTACTGATGCTGCCCATGTCCATCCCTTTATGTCCACAGTGTAGCATCTTCTGAAGGCTACTTCTAGCAGGATAATGCACCATGTCACAAAGCTCAGATCATCTCCACCTGCTTTCTAGAACATGACAATGAGTTCACTGGACTCCAACGACCTCCACATCTCCAGATCTCAATCTAATAGAGCAGCGTTGGGATGTGGTGGAACGGGAGATTCTCATCATGGATGTGCCGCCGACATCTGCAGCAACTGTTTGTCAATATGGAGCAAAATGTGTGAGGAATGTTTCCAACTCCTTGTTGGAATCTATAACACCAAGAATGAATTAAATACAGTTATTTACACAGAGATCATTTGTTGAAAATATAAAGGAAACAAAGTCAAATTTCTTTACAATAAATAATGTTTATTACCGCAGATATCAATCTAAATTCAAACAGAAAGCATCTCTTATGAGCAATAATAGATAGATCTGAATAGAATAGATCTTTAAGTATTTGTATTGCACTACACTACAGCTGAGCAGATGGCCTGACATTCATTTCTACATTTTGATGTACAATAAAGCAAAATGTGAACTCCTTTAACAAGGAGAAATGTAAACAGGGTTTATCATTCAGTAAGCTCTGGAGAACAACAGAGCAGTTCTTAAAACAAATATCTGGAAAAAATTTGTCTTGCTTGAAATCTACATTCAGGAGCTGAAGCTGTATGCTGCTGAAAGTCTGAACAGGAGAAAAGGGGTCTAAAACCTGCCAAACATCCCATCTGTTGTGTGTGCAGACACAGAGGCTCAGCAGTCACTGTGACTGAGCATTGGATGCAGTTCTGCTACTGTCCAACAGGAGGAGCTGGTCTGACATGGCAGGAGGTGGGTATGAGAGTCCAGTACATGCAGGAACACCGGCGCTCTCCCTCCACTGAACACTGAAAACCAAACACCAGCTGACCTGGGAATTAGAGAAAACACTGTAAATATTTGGATGCAATCAACACTTTATCTGATCTTTTTCGTCCTGCTTGTATGTCCAGTAGGTTCTAAACTAAAATCGTACAGCAGGAAATGCCTTTGCTAAGTGTGTCTCAGCAGAGGAAGGATGACTGTTAGACACTAATGCAAAAACTACAGACAGAATCTGATGAAAGTGGAGCAAAGAACACATTAAATTTTACAGAATATCTACATACTTTACAATAAGTTCAGTCATAATTAGAATTAAAATAATTCAATAATGCTTCTAATCTTTTTAACTTTGACCTTATTTACTGTCCAGTTTGTCTTTGATTTCACATTCAGTCATTTCAGTGATCTATCAAACCTGAGAAGACTTAAAGAGTGTATGAAACTTCCAGATCATAAAAACACCCAGTAATTAACTCTTAAGGAAGTGTTTTCTGACTTATTATTGCTGTTTTTTGCACTGTAAAAAATTAAAATAACAGGAAGGATTCCTGCTACTTTTCTCTAGAAAAAAAAAGTTGTCGATTCATCATGGTCTGATCTTAAGAAAAAGAAGAAGCTCCTAATGTAGATTAAAAATGTTGCTATAAGATTGCATTTGCCAGAGTAAGCCAACGAGAGGTTTATTACCAGGTTAAAAACAATGACTCTGATTAACTTTGGGGTCTTTGCAGTGGCTGTGTTTAGCACATAATCCTAAGCCAACAGACTGAGGCTAAAAGTTCATATCCCGAGTATAAATGGAAATCCAATAAGCTCGCCTGAAGAGAAATCAATGGGAGCAGTCTGTTATTTTAAAAATCCATTAAATGCAGTATAAATGCTGTTTTTGTAATTTTGAAGAGTGTGATTTAATGGCCTGGGGCCTTTATTGTGGTGCAAGAAAACCTAAAGTGGGGTTTTCTGCAGTTTCAGGACCAAAGCTTTTGCTGTGTCATTTCACATCAACATGCCCCACTAGTTATGGTGGTTGTTTTTAAACAGTATATGTTATGCTGTTAACTTGGCTGTTAAAGTAAAACTACATAGTGAGTTGCTATTTATCCTTGTAGGTCAACAACTACAAAGTTTAATACTTTTTTAAAAACAATTTTTTCTTAAAAAAAATAGTTAGCCTTCACTAATTAGAAACCCTTTATAGCTGTACGAATCATATTTGATACATATAGTTTCTGAGANTAGTTAGCCTTCACTAAGGAGTAACCCTTTATTGCTGTGTGAATCATATTTGATACATAGTTTCATAGTTTCTGAGACCTTTTGCATCATCTTGTGGTAAAAACTCAAAACCTTGCTGTACACAATCTGATAGGTGCCTTCTGTCCCCTGGTGGACACAATAATGTACTACCATTATTTTGACAAATCACATGATAATAAACAGTAAATATACAAAAATATACTTTTTCATTGTGTTAAAGGGCCAAATAAACAGATTAAAACAAATAGACATTTTCTCTCTATTTTTTTCTTGGGTCAGGATTTAAAGGGTAAGACTATCAAGTCTAAGACTTGATAGAAAGAGGCGAGAGAATTGATCCTCTCACTATCCATATGCAGAGAGATTTTATCAGCCATTTAGTTTTAGTAAACAAAACCTCACACAGGCCATAAACACATCTGAAAGTTCTTCTGCACAAGCTGTTTAGGAATCTAAAGCAGTACCAGTTGGTGTGTTCAGGGCCATTCCTTGTGATGAACCCTGTCTTTCTTCTTCTTCTCATTTTTCTCCTTCTGCAGTCTCTCCAGCTCGGCCTCATACATCATCTCCTGGATCAGATACTTTTCTCTGCGCATTCTGTCCCGGAGGTCCTTGGGAAGGTCAGGGATTAAGTATGCAATCAGGGTCTTGATGGCGAAGACCATATGCTGCAAAAAAACAGAGCTCACTATCACAAATCCAAGAGCCATTTCTCTACATTGTAAACAAACAAAATATTTAAAATCTCCAATTTTGAAATGCTCTGANGTTTCTAAAATTTCTGCTGACACGCACCCTAAATCTGGATTTGTTGCAATGTGACAGGAGCTGTGGTCTTAGCTAGACGGGATTATNCAAGAGCTGTGGTCTTAGCTAGACGGGATTATTGTGAAGCACCTGTGTGTGTGCCCAGCAGTGCACTGAAGCTGCTGATAGAAGCCAAAAAAGATAATTTTACAGACTTTCCTGTTGGTCACGACAACATATTTAACTTTGCTGTATTCTCTTTTCATTGAACAGTTATTATGTTTTTAAATCAAAATGATATATGAGTGGACATTTTAGTGAAAAAAAAGAAGTATTTGTCATCAAAGTCAAACATTATTACAAGTCTCATGTCTTTAGTAGTTACTGCTTCATGCAGTGAAGCAAACTCAGCCTCTTTGTTTGGGTTCAATGAAGTACAATGAACCCTAGCTTTTATGTCGTTTGGCATACCTCATTCCTTTCTCCCTGTTTAACTTCCATAACTTCAATGGAATACATGGTACATGCATATATACATATGTATACATATTCACACATCTTCTATACCAATTCTAGTTCAGGGTCCCCGGGGGACTGGAGCCTATCTCAGCTCCTATCAGGTAAGGAATACCCTGGACTGGTCTTCAGTCCATCACAAAAACATAAAACATTAAAATAAATTAGATTCAGCCAAGATCTAAAGGGCCATCTATGTGTCCTGAGACAGTGTGAATATGAAAGTCAGTCAGGTTTACAGCGCGGGTATCTAGTTCTACTAGCATCTGTCTCATGTTATTTGCAGCAACTGGGTGGCTTTTTGCTGTAATGACTTTTAAAAAACAAAACAAAAATCCATCTCATGTCTTCGCTCCTCTTAAGTGTCAGCTGTTTGGTTTATTTTGAGCAGAAGATGCATCAATCTCCTCTTTTTATATGCGAGTATACAGAGTCTGAAGAAGAAAACCTGAGTTAAAAAATTATAAGCACTGTTGTTACGTTATCTGTGACTAAAGGGTGTCTTTCTTTTTTTCTTGCCTTTTTGTTAAATTTGCTTCATGGTTCTCTGGAGAGTAAAATGAACATTTTTTTTCTACTCCTTCCTGTGACCCATGGTTTTTCTGTGTGTTTATTTAGAGATGGTTAATAATAAGCTAAAAATTGAGTTAAAACTCAAAAAAATCATTAATGCATTAACCCTACAATAACACATTAACATGCCCAGCCCTAAAACGATTGGTGTTACAAAAAAAAAAGGAAAAAAGTCCCTTTCTTTATTTGAGATAACGGTATGCATTGGCACCAAAAATTTCCCAATATTTCAGAGTGCACAACAGTTAATCTGGCAATCTCCACACTGAAAGCTTGTTTGGATGCACGTCAAACTAGCTGATAGACTTGTTGCAGCCTGTGTGTTTGTGTGTGATAGAATAAGGAAACTAGAGAATAATGGTGAATGGTATAGATTGGCTGTGGTGGATGAAGACAGAAAGTTAAAAAGCATTGACAAAGCAATGAGAAGGAATCCAATCCCACTGCCAGCCTGCTGTCTAGTGCCATTTATCAAACTACAAAACACTGACCTCGAAAACGATGATGAACGCCAGCCGCGCTGCCAGGACGTGCCAAAACTGCAGAGTGTATGAGTAGGGCTCTGCAGAGTCTGGAGGCTCCCTGTAATCACGGTACCTGGTGCAAGTGAGAGGGGGAAAAAAAAAAAGATTTCACTGAATGTTTGTGGGTCTGGCGCATTTATTTAAAGCTATTTGAGTTATTCTGTAATTCATGCTTTATGTGGAGGTCAGTAACAGCCTGCGTCATGGTTCATTGAGATCATTAGTAAAGTAATGAATTGTGAAAAATCCGCCCTGGGGTTGCACAAATGCTTGGACCGAAAGGATGCTAAAAGTTTCTTCTGTAATATCTTCCACTTGATGAGTGCTAGTTGGAAACATGTTAANGGTTTCAGCTGTTGTAGAAACTTCCAATTGATGAGTGCTAGTTGGAAACATGTTAAGCTACCTGCAGTAGTTCACAGCCTCTCCAAACAGTTCAGAGCCACTTGTTCTTGGCTGTGATTTCCTCTCGAAGTCAGACACTCGGAAAACTGAGAGGCTGGCGTTCACGTAACCCCTCATACACCTGAGGAGCACACAAAAATATTTGAAACACATAGGGCATCTAAAACTCTGAATCCTACACAATGTGAGCTAAACAGAGAAAACTGCGTAGTCATGTCTCACCCCTCCCCTGCTTGGCCTTGACCGGCACAAGGCCCGTACTTGTAGGCGTAAACAAGGCGAGGGATAAAGTCCGAAGTAACGGCGATGACAAAAGCGTTGGTGATGACAGACAAGATGCCAATGCCCTCCAGAATGCCATACCAGATCCCTGGTGGTAATTAATTAATCCAAAATTTTAATTAAAACCTAAACCATGAAGCAATTTTTCTTAAAGAGGAAGATACTTTGTTTTTGTTTACCTATGTCTTTGGCCTGTGATGGAAGAGGTCGTCGCCACTGCGTGACAAACTTATAGGCATCCAAACGGATCTCTATTACGTTGTTGATCAGGGCCAAGAGAGGAGCCAGAGGGAACGCTGCCACGAAGATGGTGGTGAACCCGAACTGTAAAACTGAAACAAACCACAGGCTTTCAGGGGTCTGTTCTGTCATCCAGGGTTTTTGGCATAAGAGGCGTAATAATGCTTTAAAAACCTGACCTTAAAAGGTACATTTGAAATGTATACATATGTCATGCTTCAAAGCAGATGAAAATGTTCTCATAAAAAGCATGCTGGTCAGTCTTTAGGCAAAATACCACACTTCATAACAGTTTCTGTCTATATGAACATATAAGAAAGCCTCTCACTCCCCACATTTCTTCCTCCTCTAGACCTTTCCTGACCCACAGTGGATTTTGAACCGAATGCCATCATTTGTGTGTCCTTTGAAATAGAGAGTTAATTGTAATTCCTTTCATTGAGGTTTGCAGGCATTTCTTTATTAACAGCTCTCTATAAGGTTTTATTTTAGACCTGGTTATAACAACAGGGTATTTTTATGTCTTGACACATAAAACTGAAAAAGGCTCTACTTAGTTTTTGTTTTTTAACTATACGTCAGTATTAATTTCTTTTTATTCCAACATAAGCCGGAACTCATTACATCCTGATAAATGAGTCCTATCCACAGTTAACACAAGCGCAGCTGCATGTGCTTGTGTTATTCCCCCACTGCTCCATCATTAAGCAGTAGAATAGAGTTATTTTGGGGTATTTTATGAAATTGATTTGTTACAGGTGTGTTTTTGTGATGTAGGCTTGATTAAGACTAAACACCAGTTAGTTCTGTACAACATCCAAACCCCAATTCCAAATAAGTTGGGACAGTGTAAAATGTCAATAAAATCAAAATGCAATAATGTGCAAATTGCATTAACCCATGTTTTATTTCCAGTAGAACATAAACATAAAAGATGTTGAAACTGAGACATTTTACCATTTCATGGAAAATATGAGCTCATTTGGAGATGGATAACAACACATCTTTGAAGCTGGAACATAGTGATGTTTAAGTGTTGTGTAGCATACCCTCTTGTTTTAACAGCTGTCTTTAAATGCTTGGGAAGTGAGGAGACCAGTTGCTGGAGTTTTATGTTTTTCTATTCTGGTCTGACACAGGATTCTAGAAGCTCTTCAGTCCTGAACCTTCACTGATGGATTTTTCTTTTCTTTTCTGGATGCTCCTTCTCCTTCTTAGTCTGCAGAACTGCAGGTTGCCAGTTAACCTAATTAGTTGTCAAATGCCCCTCCAGATGTTTTTTGATGTGTACCAGTTACTTTTGCAGCATTTTGTTGCCCCTGTTCCAACTTTTTTAAGATGTGTTGCTGCCATCAAATTCCAAATGAGCTCATATTTTCTACCAGATGTTAAATATCTCACTTTCAACACGTGATATCCTGTTTATGTTCCATGTGGATTTCTGAGATTTGCAAATCATGACATAGCTTTTATTTATTTATTTGTTTATTTTTATCAGCTTTTTCTGTTTTTATTTAATTCCTCATATTTCTTTTTAAAGTTTTTAATGCTTCCTGCTGTAATGCTTTTTAATCTTTTACATAAAGCACACTGAACTGTCTTTTACATGTGCTACAGTTTTATTTATTTTTTTACAGCATCCTAACTGTTGTGGAATCAGGGTTGTAAATTGCTAAATAAAAAGTATATAATCCTAGATTTCATAAGCTGGATGTGTTAGAAGATGAACACAGACATGCTGTACGTTTACAGGTTATATGCCATTTGACAGCATGGAACTATTTTATAGTCAAAATAAAACTTAATATTTTAAAATCAACAAACCTGAGAAAGTGCTTTAATTTTCTACTGTTTGCAACTGGGAAAGTGCTGTATTGTGGATTTAGGAGTTGCTGCTGTATTATGTTCCTGTGCGCCCTCCTTTTTTTCTAAAAAAAATGTTCATTAGTGCTGCCTTAAGTTTGTTTTAAGTTAATCCAGTTAGTCACAAATCCAAAAAAGACAAACATTGATATGCTGAGAGCTGCAAAAAACAAAACAACAACAACAAAAAAAAAAAAAACAACATAAAATCAGATGCATGTAAAAGCTTTAAGCTCCAATTCAATCCACTGCAAGTTAATGTCACAATTACATAAGATGGATTTCAGCTGCTGTATCACATGATGAAAAAATATCTTGTTAGAAAATTTGATTTTACCATAGAAGATTAAACTGTAGATGAATAAGGCAACCTTAAAATCCATCATATTAAATGTTGTGTCCAAGGTTTTGCAATATGAAACATACATGGAAATTGCGATTCAACATACTCATCTCCAAGTACTCATCGAAGAGTCCATTGGCATTCATTGGCTGCAGGTTATAGTCCCTCTCCCACTGCGGGAAGCTGGCAATAGTTTTAATTCCGTGCTCTCTCCTGAGCCTCCGCTGAGTCCACCAGTTTTGGATAAGTCTGAAAGAACATCATGATGATCATCCAGCCTCTTCTGTTACATTATCCAAACCAGCCCAGCAGCTCATGGGCTCCTATTATGTTAAAATTAATATTTTTACTTTAATGTTCATTTAGTGAAATTACTAATGTTTGTTTTAATTACACTGCCTGTCCAAAGAAGAAGTCACCACCTGTACTTAAGTAAATAGGTAAGACTATTCCAAAAATACCCCAGATTATGCAGAAGCATGTGAGAAGGCACATCCAGTGGTCATGAAAAAGATGTTAATCTGTTTCAGAAGGGTCAAATTATTGGCATCAAGCAAAGTAAACAGGATGCTACAGTGAGTTGGGTTACGAACTGTCCAACACATTTTGCTTTTTTACCTTGTCCTATCCAGCATCATAGCAAGCAGAATGATGGTCTAGTTGCTGTGTTACGTTCAACAAATTTGCTTTGCCAAATTGAGCTTTATGGATTTAACCCATAACAACCAGATGTGACATATACACACAGTTTCTGAGACATTTTGCACAACTTTATGGTAAAAACTTTGCTCAGAATCCTGTTAGAATGAAAATAAAAAGACCTGCAACATCTTCAAGAAAACAAACCTGACAATCATCAAAAGCACCTAAAAAAACAGACAAGCTGTAAAAAGAGCATGTATCCCAGCCAGCCCGTCACCAGGACGACATACGCATCCACATACGCATAGACAGACAGAGCGCTGTTTCTACACTTACTGATGCAGTTATTGTAGTTACTTAACAAGATTTCAAAGCCAAAAAATGTATTTTCAATGCTGTTTTAATAAAATAAGAAACAAGCAAACATAAAAGAACTTACGGGTAGCCAAGCTCCATTAAGTTGTTCCATGTCTGTTTTAGCACCATAATGATCCCCATCTGCATACAGAGGTCAATGAGACAGCCGCTGGGGTGGCACTACACCAGCAGGAAAATGGAAAGACAGGGTTAATGACAACACATTAAAATCCAAGTAAAAACACACTAAAGATGCTGCGTGTTACTGTGTCATTTTCTATCAGTCCCTGAGGTTTTGTAAGTGTCGCTGCTTAAGTGGACTTGCTCAGACCTGCTGCTAAGTGTTAAGTGAAAAGTAGGTGTGAAACACTCAGAATGCACGTAGATCTGATCCCTTAGGTCACATTCAGAGGTGGTCCAGGACCACTTCTCTTTGTATTGTTTTAATAACCTAAAACCAGTCCATCCTGGTGATGCATTTGGGGCCCACGGACTGACCTGACGTGACTCCAGGATGTTGTCTTGCTAGCTGAGTTTTACAGAAAGCTTCCTGCTCATTTTTTATATTAACTTCTGCAGAAACAACTCTACAGCTCCTGTAGTATGAACTGATCTGGCCTGTTGGTCCCGGGAGTCACCTTCTAACAGGCTGAGAACTGAACAAGCTCATTTACAGCTATGTTGCTCTCTGTCACAGTACACAGCTTTACACTTTTCTGCAGCACGGTTGGCTTTGTAGCCAACTTAAAAGATATTTAAACCTCAAAGAGAGAATACATAAAGGATAAGTCACGCTGAGGTTTTAACTGTATGCTTTGTTTCATCTTCATTTTAAAATAATTTTTATTAATTATACCCACTGTGATTACTAAATTGTAAAATGATGTGCATCAATCAAATCATACGAATCTTATGTGCATCCTTTATCCAGAGCACTTGTANTGAATCTTAGCTCTCAAAACATCATGTTGCATGTGCATCCTTTATCCAGAGCACTTGTATGTACAGTAAAGTCATGCAGGAAACAGCTGATGATTGTTGGGTTGTCTAATTTCAGGAGCTAGAAGCTTCCATGTGTGTCAGAGGTGCATTCATACTGGGTTCTGTAAGACCACAAATAATTAATTTATGCTCTGTTTTATTTCTCTCGTATTGCATCTATTACATAACTATTAAAATATGGCTTAAATATAGTTCCAGTGAATCTGACACATACTAATGTGAATAATAATAGTGTTCAGGTACTAAATGTGTTTGTGATTTTACAGGAACATTTGTAGATTTTCCTAACCAGCTGCACAGCTGATAGCACAGCATAGGCTGTGTGTTTATTTACATACAAATCAGGGAACTGGGATCACATGCAGAAAACATTGTAACACCAGATGTGAACATGTGTACTTAGCATTAATTGGTCTCTTGTTGACACCACCACCCATAATTATTTTTCAAACTGTCTTTATGATGTCCCTACAGCCTTTCACATCTTTAGAAATAAGTTAGGCCGTAGGTCCTTGCAGCAAAGCCGGCGTTCCTGTGGCTGCAAAAAGCTGACATGATGCTTTTTCATGTCACATAAGTGAATATTTCCACTTGTGCAGCTGTGGGAAGATAAGTAGGAGCACATTAGCTCAGCACCTAAATGTAACAGCTCAGGCTTTTTCTCCTTGTAGACCACTTCATTCATTGTGTTATTTTCCTTGCATGTTCCCAGAAGTACAACTTACTGCTGATGGGGGTTAAACGCTTGGAGTTGGGCATACAGTAATAGCTTAATGTCCCGATTTAGAAATACTTGGATCCATAATGCTTTGCTGTTATTCTCCCATGGGAAGAGGTAAATCATTACTCACTTCTTCCAGTTTCCAGCGATTGATGAGGCGTAGATATGCACCTGGCCTGCCAGTGAATCTGTCAAACCAGGAGAAAGCAAACCACAAGTTACTACATGACCATGCCAGAGTTTGGATACACCAGCACAAAAATTTTGAAGGACTTTTTGTCTGTGATAAAATCTTTTTTATAGATAAATGTGAGAGAAAGTAGCCAAAACTGAGAGCACTTTACATCCCTGGGAAAGTTCCATGAAGAAAACTCATTTCTGGTTTGTAATATAAGTTTGAAGCAAACACACAGAGTGTAATATAATCCCTTTTTTTGTACTGGTTCATTTCAAAGCACATGCTGAAGTTGCACATGAAGAGGAAGAAAAAGAGAACTGTATCTGTTGTCTGAAGATACTTTAGCTGGTTGGTTATGGACCAAAAACCTATTTACTTCAAATGATGTCAAGATAAAATTGTCACCAGAAGATGCAGCGAAGAAATTTGCTGCACCACCTTAGCTGCAAACATCCTTCAGAGTCTTTGAAACTAAGATCTGCACCCTCGACATCCTCGGATGTAACTGAAAAAGCTGGAGGACGCTAGAATCAGTTGTCTTTTGTGGATGGGCTTGCTAGAGGTACTGACTAAGACACAAAAAAACAGTAGTGGATTGAGATAATCAGCGCCATCATCATCCATATAACCAAAGACATGGTTCTGCTAGGCATGGTGTAGAAAATCGGAATTAGGGCTCAGATATTGTGGAAATGAAAATGTTTTATTTTCTTTTAGTTTATACACATTTCTCACATCAGTAAAATAGACTATTCTAGATCTACTGCAGTAAAATATCTCTCAAACATTAGAAAATGTGGTTAAGATCACACTAAAACTCTGAAAGATACACTTGTATGGAATAATGGTCATACTATCCAGCACTAACAGTCAAGGTTTAATAAATTCTCTTATCATGTACTTTTTCAGTTACACAGGAGACCTGCAAAAAAATTTGAAATGCTCTAATCTTTTTTAACTCGTCTGAATTTTTATTAAATAAAGTATAATACTAACACTTAAAGAATTCCTTATTCCTGCTCAATTATTTTACATAATAACACAATGTTTTCTCATAATTATGAGATTGTGATTATGTAATTGTCTTCGCTCCACAAGAGAACAATAAAAATATTTAGTGTGCATTTAGTCTACATAAATAAAGATTTTATAAAAGAAAGTGCTTCCTTCTTTCACACATGAACAATGTGTCCCAGCCAAAAGCAAATGCATGCTAAAAAAAAAAAGCTTTCGTTTTGTTTTATGGTGGAGTTTCTACAGAGATTCACTAGATTTTTGCAAAGCATCTTATTTCAGTGACATAAAAATAAATTTGCCAAAATGCATGAAAAAACAGAAGACAAAGAAAATATGTTTTAAGAAACAACTCATGTGTTTCCAGATGTGTTTGCAGACCTTATAGTTTATGTAATGTTCATCTCATTTTCAGTTATTTCTGCTCTTTATTTGTTTGATGAGTACATTACATGTTTTAAACAACGGCTGGGTTTCAGGTTAGTCAGGTTTGTTATCACCTTCACTAGAATTGTGCTCAAACTTCTCACCTTCCCAAAAAGAAGGCGATGTAGAAAGTCGAACTGTTGAGGTTGACAAACTGAAAGAGGAACATCTTGAAGGTAAAACTATTCTCCCACTCCGACTCAGTCCTCGGCTGCTCTGTGGCCACATAGAGAGTAAAAAGAAATGAAATGACAATAATAAAATGGAAATATTAATATTGGCATGTTTCTTTCACAAATGCATCCCAAACATTTTTAAACATATTTTATTTTAGGATACTCACAATGTTNTGATGTTCAATATTTTATTTTAGGATACTCACAATGTTCTGAATGGTTGTTCTAATAGGGACTTACTTAAAATTTGAGACATAACTCACCTAAATTTGTGAGTACAAGAGCAACTTTTTCATAAAGCTGTAAAGGGGGGAAATTAAGTCATTTTATTAACAGTATAGTTCAGCATAAAAAACCATAAAAATATTAAGATATATATTTCTATCTGCATGTGTGCTCCATATTAGACATCTGTAATAAGTTTTATTGACCAGTTCTCAACTAAATCAGTGGAAAGCAGGAACTCACCACGTTGAGCAGCATGATGACGCAGAAGTTGATACAGACCGCTGTGCCTGTGGTCGCCACCTGAGAGTTGTTCCTGATGAGTGCCCAACCAAAGGCGGCAAAGGTGCTGACGGTGATCACGCGATAAATCACGATGCCAAACACGGCAGCAATCACCACCAGTATCTGTGACACCAAAGCAAGAATTAAAAAAACAAAAAAACAAAAACACTAATACTGATCTACAGATAATGAATGAATGAAATCAGACAAACAATCAGACAAACAGAGATTTTGTTGTACTTGTAGTGTTCAAAACAACAGCTGGACCATATGTAAGGAGTTGTATTTAAAACTGTATATATCCCAAAAACTCACCATGAAGAATATTCCAGATGCTGAGACAAGGAGGCGACTGTATTTGTCAGTGAAGGCCTGGTAAGGCTCAGGTTTTCCAGATATGGGGTTCATTCTCTCCTTTTTTGAGTATTTGGCCTCAAACTGTGGCCGAATTTCATCCTGGAGGACAAAGAATGGAATGTAAGCGAAATTCAGCAGGTAATATGATGGGATGATGAGACGGTAAAACACTTCAGGAGCAAAGTGGGAGAGATTGGTGAGCTTTTATAAATTGAAAGGCATTTTTTTCTGTAGTTTGTGAATTTAAATTCATGTTTCTGCATTTTCTAGCTTTACTAGATACTGGAGACTCAGATCTAAGACCCCCGAACAGCTTCTTCCCCAGGCTGTAAAGGCCACCAGTCCAAAACATGAACCAGGTCTGCAGTTCGTCTTATTTAAGAATTAAACTGCAGAGAAAGTGAGGGAGTTAAAACATCTCACTTGGAAAAGTTTGAATGGCTTCGCATCCTCCGTGGTTGCAAAACCGAGTAGAGATGTGACGTTCATGAACG
>CM047997.1:12308106-12324101 GCA_026261665.1 Melanotaenia duboulayi | reverse complement strand
CGAGACAGGAGATTTATGTATTCTTTCTAGCATGGTGTGTCATGNAGACAGGAGATTCATGTATTCTTTCTAGCATGGTGTGTCATGGTGCGTTCGAGTTGTCTCGTGATTCAAAGCGGTCGAGAGTAGGTGACGCTTTTACCAGGTAACTCTGCCCTCCCTCCTCTCCCCCTCCGTCTCCTATTGCTTGTTGTCTGAGAGTGTATCACAATAATAGCCGAGTTTGGGAATGAAACGCAATGAAAATCCCATAAAAAAACATATTGGAGGCTGAGATAGAGAAAAATCCCAGACTATTATAATATTCCAGCCTCTTAAAAAGAGAACATTTCCAGGTAAAAGAGGATGTTTGATCATCCTAGGTTAAGCTAATAGGAGAATATGTCTGAGTGTATTAGATTCTCAGGTGGATTCTGAGTTTCTTAGAAATTAAATGAAACTTTTTATAATGTATTCTGCTATTTCTTAATATAGTTCTTGATAAACATATCACAACAACAATTTTAAAATTTGAGAATTTTTATAGTTTTCCTTTGGGCTTATTATTCTGCTTAAAGAGCGGGACATGACTAGTTTATAGTTAAACCACAAAAACAGTGTTTTATACAGATATATTCAGAAAATGTGAAAAAAAGCCAGAATAAGACTTCATTATCTGTCTTATCTGTTCTGTACAAGGACAAGCTTGTTGATTAACATTGTAATAGAAAATCAGTTAAAGGTTGGCCTAGCAGGAACACTTTGAACCTCCTTAACTAAAAAACACTAGAACAATTTTGCAGAGATGTATTTTTTGTTTGAACATTCAAAACAAATGCATTTAAATTAGTACATTTTAGGTTTTGATTTTAAATTTTGAGATATAAAGTAAGAACAAGTCTTCTTTTTTAAATGTATTTGTAGGGCGACATGAGCTGAAAAAATTGTGAGCTAGGCAAACAATTTTCCAGGAAGACCTGCAGTCAAGGCTTCACTGTTTGAGGAGAAACTCAAAGGTTAGGAGCAAGTTATCTAAATCAAACTGCAAACAGGTCTCAACTTTGAGTGGAATAGTCTTTTTGTTCTTGAATTCGCTCACTAGATTTATTTTGTTAGAAAGGAAGCAGAGCTGAACATCACCTCCTCTTCCTCCCAGTCAATGAGATCCCAGTCGTATGCAAGTACAGCTCTGCGTCTTTTCCAGAACTCCAGGAAGACTGTTGCTGGAAGACATGAACACATCAATAGACCATTTTTTAATTGTTAAACAGCCTCCATCAAAACAGTTTTTGCTCAAATTACCTGAAAGAATTTTTACTCTCCCAAGTTAGTATCATATTTTTTCCTATAGCTATAGTTAATTGGCATTTCCTGTCCATTGAAATATATATGAGCTGGATTTAAGTAACGCGTGAGTGGCATTTAATCACCATATAAAGCGATTATGAATAATAATGATGATTGAGTCTTTATCAGACCTAGATGTTGATATTCTTCACTGATATATGTTTCTAAGCACCTGATTAATGTAAAAAAAATTTGATGTTAGCCCTTCCTTTTCTTAATTTTTAACTTTTACCAACCTTTAAAGGTAATTATCAGCTGGTAAGTACTATGCAATGACTGTCAGCTAAAAAGCTGATTAACTGCAGATATATTAGTATTTTTTAAATGTTTGATGTTGGGCAAAGAAGGATCAAATTTGATCAAAGCATTAAGATTATCTTCAAACAGCAGCGCAAAGTCAACACTGTTCATTATCCAATACATTAAAAATCACAATTTTTAGTTCAAAAGCATTTTAAATTAGGTGGAAGATTTTGTATATCCCACTGGACAAAATGCCAATAGAAACTACAAGCTAACTTTTAAGTGTGTTTTCTATGTTGTACCATCAAAGCCAAATTCCAGTCACTCTGTATTTGATTGCATCTGATTGGCTAAGTCCAAACTACCAAGAGATACATAGTTTGTTTGGGTGTCAAGTTATTCAAACTGTAATTACAAGGTCTGATTACAGCAGGTTGTTCACAGTGCTGATTCATGGAGGGCTGGCACTGTACTGCTGAACAAAGTCCTGTGGATAGCTTAATTATTGAGCGCATGTTTGCTTTCTGCTGAAAACTGCTGGAGCATTCTTGCACTGATCAGTGGCCTCTGTCCTCAGTATCTAAGCCACTCTTTTAGTTTGTCTTCTCTGTCATGCACACAGTCCCGTTTGATGTTTTGACTGTGAATGTGCAGCTATCTGAGAGGGGCGCTGCTTTCCACAGGGAGCCAGCAGGGGAGCTCGCTTCTAAAGAGCCTTAATGAAGGGATTTGAATGGATTCTCTGCTGCTGGTGAACTCAAAAAATAAATTCACTAGGAGGGCAGCACGATCAGCACCGAAACAAAATAACTGTCAGGTCAGTACGTTAATACACTTTCAGTCAGACTTTTATTTACACTTTACTTAAGACGTGCAGCTGTGAAAACAACTTTAATCGTCACCGAGTTAAAGATTCGTAACAGCTCTTTATGCTCTGTGCTGATCTCCACAGGCGGATTGCATAATATATCTAAAAATATGTATACACAGTATTTGTTCGTGTCTTGTTTTATATTTAACTTTATAAAATTTTTTGAAACTCTCAGATGAATGGCTTTTTTCCTCGAATGGAAAATTTTCTCAATGTTTAAGCTTTTCTCAAAGTTCAATACTGATTGAAAAATATGCTTGAAATAATTGCAACTCAAGATGTAAACTAGTTCCACAGTATTATTTGAATGACATGTATTATGTTTGATGTGAAATGACAGGCTGAAGTGCAATACCTCTCTTAATGTTTGTACTGCATACCTGCCCTTTCTTTTATATAACTTTGCAATTTAGAGACTTAAACACTATGATAGTGTGAGCCTTTCTACCTGTAGACCAACTGAAATATCAGACAAGAGCACAGGATGTAAAGATTTGAAAAGGGCTGGCAGCATGTTGGAAGGTTGGATCTTTCAGTTTTTAACATTGTTGGTGTTCAACTGACAGAATAATGTTAACCCTCTATCAAAGTTCAGAGGCAAGTAATGAACCAAATCTGCTCTTTCTGTACATAGAATCTCCTGGAGCAGCGAGGGGGATGCCTAATGGGGTTCATTCAGAACCAGACCCTGACCATGGGCTTATCTAAACCAGATATAATCTACTGGGAGACATCATCAGCTGGTACAAAAGTATTTCCTATGATCATCTTTTGTTTGTTAAATTTTAAGTTCCTTTTATGCCCTTAACCATTTAGTATGTCAAGTGACCAGATATTTAAATGAGTCTTGATTCTGATTAACCCTTATTATTATATGCACAAACAACAGCAATATTCTCTTATTTTTATATCGACAACATAAAGCAAAAAAAGTTGCCTTCATGTTTAAAGTGTGTGCCTGTTCTCTGCTCTTCACTCTCAGCAGTTAACAACATCATCGTCGTGCTGGGCGTGTTGACCTTTGCTCTCCAGCTGTGTTTTGTTCTGCTCTTCACGCTGAGATGTTGGAGGTTTGACAACAGAGTACAAGAGGCTCTAAAACATCCAGACTCTGCTAACAAGCTGAGTGGTGAGCATAGCTGCTGCAGCAGTTTCAGTTCTTTACTTACCATGCCTCTCAAAACTTACAAAGCAAAAGGGCTGTGATGACATGGCAAGATTCTAATCAACCAATGAAAACAATACACAATCTTATTTAACTCAAATACTTAAACTACTTATGAATATGATTGAGCTTTTTTTTACATCCATATAGCAAGAATAGCTTGTTTTTCACCCTGTTAAGTGACAAATAAAGTATTAGTTAGGTGATTTTTAAAATATAGAAAACAGTAAACATTTCCTTTTGATTGGACCATGGAAACATGATGTCATCCAGCGGTTCACCAGACGGTGAATGTGTTTGGTCCGGCATAGTTTGCAGCAGCCGGCATCTTTCGTTTCAGTAACCCATCAGTGTTAGATCATCATTTGTTAGTAGAATTACTCAAAAGGTTCCAGTGGACAAGTTCACATGAGAGTTATTCCTGATGTGGGACAGTTTAGACGTGATTTCTTTTTCATTTTGATCCAGATCAGTTGTTATCTGCAGGAATGTATTCAGCCTAGGATGAGGGATGCAGCTAGAGAACTACTGTTGTGTATTTTCCCTGCCTTGAGGCAAAAGTGTCTACAAGATTAAAGTGGGATCCTATCATTTTCATTCTGATGAGCTTCGCAGAACAAACTCAAGTAAACTGTTTAACTTACAATGTCTGTTACTTCAGACTGGTTCATTCTTCTACACATCTGCACATAAACAGATGTGATGTGTCCTTTTCATTTAGTTCTGATGAATTAAAAAAAAAAGGACTTTTTTTTTTTTTATCATTTTAGCACTTTGAACTGACTCACTTCAGTTTTTCAAGTGTTGCATTTCTAGAAGTTTTGAACATGTTTCTTGTTCAGACTGATTTGGATGATAGCTGGGTTGTGCGAGGCCTGTAAACACATTTGTGGCTTTACACTATGAAGATGCTGCACCATAAAGAGCATCACTGAGACATTCAATTTATTTTTTGTTTGTTTTTTTTTTTAATTCAGCATAGTATTTTGCATAACTCGTCCTTTCTTTTGTCTTTTTAGAGCTCCCATTCTTTCACCGAGGCATTTCCGAAGAACTTGGCTATTCTCTTTGTAATGATGCTGCTGATGCCTCATCGCCTGCCATGTCAGCTGCAGTGGAAAAATATGAACACACACCAGCTTTTATGGGTCCTTCCATACCCTGGGACCTTGTTCAGTAGTGATAAGCTCCTGATTCTCCAAACTAGCTTTTATACCATGTAAACAAGACTCTGTACAATAAAGACTTCTTTTATGAATAATATATTCTAATGTGATGATAAAAATTAAATGAAATTTCATGAAATGTGTCAATAAAAGATTTAAGTTAAAGCTGCACCATTAGAGTTGACATAAAATCTGAGATATTAAAGGCAATAAAAAAAAGAGAATTAATAAACCCTAACTGTGAATTCTAGCTAGCTAGTTAAACATTTTGTTGTTAAAGATCCTGATATTTTCTTAAGCAATTAATGGAGAACAGAACAACGCTAAAAGGTGAGTTGATATTAAAGATGCCAGGTGAAGACTGAAGTTTCTGTTTAATTTGCAAGGTGTATGATTTTTATTTCTGTAAATATAGTTGGGGGGGAAAAAAAAGTGAGGGTGTAACACGAAGAGCAATCTATTGACAAAAATGCAGGGTAATATAATTACTGTACGTTTGCATGATGTTAAACATCCATGAACATATGACACATTACATTGATTGGCAGGCAGGAAAACCAACNCCATGAACATATGACAGACATTACAGTACATTGATTGGCAGGCAGGAAAACCAACTACAAGTCCCAACATTGTGTAACAGCTTCAAAATTTTCCAGTTTGGTGTCAGTCATCAAACAAGAATAAATAACAGCATACGCCTGAGTGCACGTCACTTCTATATGAACCTGGGATATAACAAACATGGCGGTTTCTTTTCCTTACAGGCCCCCATGTTATACCCCCTTATTTCCACTGTGGCCCATAATGGACTAACTAACATTGACCTGAGTGCAAGCTTTTATTTTTCTGTCAAATTTTGTTATTTCTACATATTTGGAAGGAAAGAGTAATTCCGTGTTTTGCAGCCTGCAGCTTCACCACTAGACATTTCTGTATTCTTCACACTGGACCTTTAATGCAGGTTTAAATTTTTCAAGGCACATTAAAGAGAATATTGATACAGAAGGTTAGACTTGCTTAATGGAGGGTTTTATTTAACAGACTTACCCCAAACTGCCATGAATACAGCAAAGAAAACAGTTGCCCCATTGTCAAAGAGATGGGTGACCTTAAAATGAAGAGAGGACTTCGTTAAAATGGTGCTTAAAAATAATGAAAATTTACCAAAGAACTCAAGCTCTTTGGCTAAGACTAACTTAATTCCATATGTTGATTACAACTTAAAACCATGTGCTAGTTGGTGTATTGACACATTTTGAGTACAACGACAAAGAACACAGCAGCTGTCGCTGTGACAGTACCTTGGCATAGATGCAGCTGTCTGACAGCCTCAGGTAGGGGCAATACTGGTCACAGATGGGACACATGATGATGTCAGCAGCCTGGCAGATTTCTTTGCTGAAGGACAACAACATTTAATCTATGAAATTCTGGTCAAGCTGTCATTGCAATACCAGAAAAACCCAGAGATTTCCTTTAAGTGACAGAGGAAAACCCACAAAGAAGAAATGTGACGACATTAATCTGTTCACTTTACAGTACATCTGTAAGTTATAGTCTCTGGAAGTTATTGATAAGGTTACATTGCTCAAAACACTTTTAATTACACAGCACATTTGCTTCTACATGGTACTTATTTCAGCTAGAGTCCCACAAAAGATTAGTGTTCTGTGTCTGAACTGCGCAGCATCTAATATTAACCGTTAGAAGCCAATTTCACACTCTGTTGCCTAATCTGCAATGGCCAATCACTTTAGCAATAGTTATAGGACTTTTACAGAAACTGAGCTGATGGTGCGATCTACACTTACTCCATGAGTTCTGATGGGGTTTTTGCTGTGGTAGTTTCCCTGTTAAAGTGCACAAATATATATACACACACATAATTTACGTGTACATAATTTGTATTGTATGTAGAAATGGCATCTAATATTAACTGTTAGAAGCCAATTTCACACTCTGTTGCCTAATCTGCAATGGCCAATCACTTTAGCAATAGTTATAGGACTTTTACAGAAACTGAGCTGATGGTGCGATCTACACTTACTAAAGGTGTGTGCATAAAAAACAAACAGTTGGTTAAGAATAAGGTTGGTTCTTGCACTGAAATACAATTACAGGCTCTATGAACACATTTATTTATCAGAAAGTAGAGGGGTTGTGTTTACCTGACCTGGCAGTGCTCCAGTGTGAAAACACCGTACAGGAATACAAGCAGGCCGACTAGAGCTGCAGGAAACAACATTCCTGTGTACCAGCCGAGCCAAGCAAAGTACAATCCGATCTTCTCCCCAAAATACCTCCTGCAAAAAACAGCATATATTTCAAAATAAGGCAAAATAGCAGAGTTACAGCCAGCACTGTTGAAAGTTTGGGGACTTTTTTTTTCCAGAATCAGCAAATTCATTGGATTGTAATAGAAACATACATTGCCAGGCCAAAAAAAAAAGTGACCACCTGGATTTATCTAAGCAAACTGCCACGAGCCTCCTATTGGATAATTACTGCATTTGGCGATTTTCTTTCAGCTGGCAACAAGTTATTTAACCCCAACTATGGAAATGAGTAGCTTCTCATTGCTTAGACAAGCATGTGGAAAGACACATCCTGTGGTTGGGAAACAGATGTTAGTCTGGGGTCAAACCACTGTCAAGCATCAATCAGAGAAAACAGCTAAGAAGATACAGAAACTACTTAAATATTTTGTTTGCATGAGACATCATGCACACAAAAAAACTACAATTTGCACACCAGTTTGAGTTAATGGGAATCTTTAAAGAAATAGATTACTAGTTAAGTTGCACATAAACACTTTTTTTTTAAATGAGGCATAAATACTTATGTGTACCAAATAAGACATTTTCTAGATAAATATAACAAGTCATACTAAGGAAAATTAGAAATTAAGGACTTCCTCTAAGTCCCGTCACCCCGAGCTGTTGAAGTAAATAACGGGCTTGGCGTCAACTTGAGGAAGCAAAGTGAAAAGTAATTGTTTCCATATTATTACCTGATGAGGTCCAGCGGCTGGTACTTGTACCAAACTCCCCACCAGGCCCAGCACTCATACAGCAGGTGTCGATGGTTTTCTGCTCCATGAGTTCTGATGGGGTTTTTGCTGTGGTAGTTTCCCTGTTAAAGTGCACAAATATATATACACACACATAATTTACGTGTACATAATTTGTATTGTATGTAGAAATGGCGATGACTTCAAAAAAGGTGGTCCAAGTGAGAGACCACAGAGCTTTGAAATCAGTCAAATTACCTCATGAAGAGGGAACGCTGCTTCGTACGAATTTTTGTTCAAAAGACGATTAAGCCCTGCAAAAGAAAAAAAGGAAAAGAAGAGCATCAGATGCTCATGTTGGCCCAAAGATGTGAAACCGCGACTCTAGAAAATTTCAGTGTCCGTACATCCTGAATGTTACAAGCCATCTCTAGATTCACTTTAAAGACATTTTTTATTTCTACTATGTCTGAGATTGTCTAAAGTAAAACTCACCCATCTTGTTTTTTCCCTCCTCGTATTTGACCCGTTGAAGGATGTGGTGCACGATGCGACTTCTGGTGGCATTGTTGAAAAATGTGTCTTTGTTGTGGATGATGAAACTTTAAAGAAAGAAAATCATCATAAGAAATCTGTTTATATGCCTTTTTTGTAAGTGGCATCATGTAAAAAAACACAATGACAAAGAAGAGCTACATCGATAATGATCTTAGAAAAAGAGATGCTGATCAATCTGAAATGAGTCATTGACAGTACAGAAAAATACTGAACAAGTATGGTGTGTTTGGATGAATCACCAGGAGTAAACTTCTCTTTAAAAAGAGCATGATATCATGGCTTATGTTTGCAAAGTTGCATCTAAACAAACCACAAGATGCATCCATCCATTCATAGCCTATACCGAATGCACTTATGAACAGCACGATCCTGTAACATGGAGTTTGTAATGGATGACTAGCACAGAAGTCAAACCAGGCAGGCTGTTCCTCCCAGTTGCACCTCTCTAGATTTACTGCCATCACCCACATGAGCTTTTAAGTCACCCACCAGGATAATGTAGTCTCAACGTGGCGCAGCACCAAACTGTCATTTACCTCATGAGCACTAACAACAGTCTGAGCACTTTCTCCTCCCTGACAGCCTGGGGATGTCAGATTCTCATCTAAAGAGGAAAACTGTTAACATTTGAGCTCCATGATGGGGGTAAGCCCACCCTGCCCCACTGCCTCTCACCTTGGACCTTGGGATTGACTCCAGTACCTTTTCTGTGTGTCGAGGTGAGCTCAAGCTTGGTCTCCACTTGAATCAGTGAAGAGGTGTTTCTATAGCCAGCGTTTTCCCCTTACCCATGACCAATTTGCCTTGGGAGACACTGGCAGGGTAAACTACACCTGACAGCATATTGCAAAAGTCCTCAAATCCCTTCCATGGTGATTCATTGAGGAGCAAACCAAAAAAAACACAGAAAAAATTTAGTTTGGACCAATGAGTCCATAATGTAGATGTTTGGTCATAATAGAGCACCACATCTACTGAAAACCAAACTCATCATATCAGCACAATCAGGAGGGATCATGATTTGGACATGTTTTGCAGTCTGGGCTCCTGGTTGTATTAAAGACCTGATAAAAACTAGCTGATTTCCTTTATCTTTCTTTCTTTTTAAATTAATATCATGCTCCCATACATAAAAGCTTACAACAGAAAAAGTCTGATCTTTTTTTCATATGACTGTACATGTAGGCTACTGTATGATAAGACTTACTGATGGATCCTGGATCGACTGAAGGGGGCTGTAAAGCTTTCATTCTCCTCCAAGTCGGGTAGAGTTTCATTGTCAAATTTCATGGGTCTGCGTGGAAGCCACCCCCGAAATTTGTTGATGCGTTTCTCCATCCTGCAAAAGAAGTTTCTGTTAAAGCTGCAGAATGTTGCTTCATTACCTTGCACATTATTTCTTGAACACTCACCTGCTCAAAAATTTGTGTCGTTTGTGCATGTAAAAGATCTTCCTTCTATGTGCAGTTGAGAATAAGAAACAGGATAAATGCACTGTACTCTTTTTGCTTGTGGTGTTAGGATATTCTGCTAATCATAAATTGGTGGCAGTAAATTGTAAACATAATGTACGGATAAAGCAAGAAAAGAAGGAGACTGTAAGCCAGTAACTATGAATGTTAACCATGTAGGATTTAAGCTAATCTGCTTAGAAATGTTTACCTGTTATTGTGACACATAGTTTTAAACAAACTCCACCTTTTTATTGATTTTTTTTAAGATTCTGTCTCACCTAAAAGGCATGCGAATGTTCATGAGCTCTGCATAGCGACAGAGAACATCCCATGGTGCATGAAGCTTCAGGAAGATCACATCACTGTTTGTTAAAGAGGCCTATATGGAAACCAAACACACAAACGGACAACATTTGAGAAAATAACAAGGAAGGCTACAATATACTGTTTAAAATCAATACATTTTATGGGATGCACTCTTCTTCTTGCCAGTTTGTAGTGCCTCAGCGTGTGGGAGTATGCTTAAAGCTATATGAATCAGGAGCAAACTGGAAGGCGACCTAAAAATAACTAAATGGCTCCATACAAGAAATACACAAGTGGGCTGAAGGTTGGAGACATCATCTGTTGTCCTCCCCTGCATGCTCTGAAAGATGATGACCTTGACGTTACAGCATTGAAAAAAAATCCTTACATAAATACAGATCAGAGAACATCAACACTCTCCATTCTTTCAAGTGTCACTTATGCTAAACAAGAAGCAGCCGTGGAGAAAATTGCTATCAGCTCATTTGTTTTGGCTCAAGTAGAGGATAGCTTATCAGTGAACGCTCAGATGTCAGGGCAGAAACAAAAGCTCTCAGCATTTTAAAAATCACCAATCTGGCCTGTCAGATTAATGTATTATATGACTGAATTAAAGACAAGAATCATAAAACTAAACCAATTAACGTTTTCACTCAAATGAAGAAGAATGATGAATACAGCTGCAGGTTTACTCAAGTCATTACTGCTTATCTAAATCCCCATTTGTCCTTTACTTTTACTAGCCAAATTAGCCATAGAGTAAAACCCCGTCCCCTCATCTTTGACTTGCAAGACATTTAATTCCTACCAGCTGAGGGGATGCTGCATCTATTGCTGCTTTGCAACATATATGATCACTTCACAAGCAGCTTCAATCACTTTTTCAACATTAGCAACCTGAGCAGCTGTGTGCTTTTCAGCATTTTTAGCTTCAAATAAACTTTTTGGCCTTGATGCATCTGCTAATCCTGTTTCCAGTCAAATCATGCACCTGCTTTCATCAAATAGCTTTGATAACCCTTTCTTTATCACCCAGGCAATGTTACACACCACACAGTAAACAGCATTGGCAAAGATTTTGTCTAAGGTGGTAAAAAAAACTTAACCTTTGCCACATAGTCATGCCAAAAGTGTTACCTCCTTTTCCATGTGTAANAATAGTCTAAAAAAGTGTTACCTCCTTTTCCATGTGTAATCCCTCTGCACGGATGTTCCGCTCAAATACCTCCCTTTTCTCTGACTGGGAACAGGACTTCCTGTAAACCAGGATGTAGTCTATTCGGCTCTTTCCATCGCTGAAGCAAAGGGCACTCGACTTACTCTTCCCCTGAGGATAGATAGTTGTAGAGACAGTCAGAAAAGTATATTAACTGATAAATGAAGCTCACCTAATGAGTTTAATATTAATTTTCAGCCAATGTTGATCATGTGTTGATGAATAAGCCTTTTCTACATTACCCAGTGAAAAGAAAAAAATAATATGTCAGAGATGCTTTGAAATCTGTAAATTCTGTAAGTTATATGTTTAGGTAATGTAAAAAAAAAATTATCTTAATTTGTGTTTCAGTTCCCCAAAAAGCTAGGCTCTGACTCAATGTCCCATTTGAATGTCTCACTATAACATCCCTGTTACTAAAATCTTGCACAGTGACAACTTTTCAATGGGCCCTTAGCAGACATCCTAGTGACCCGTCATTGCTTGCTGGGTAGTTATCTCGACTATCATATTACTCTTGTTGGACCACTGACCTCTGGGATACTTAAATTGGACTTTGTGTTGTCATCGAGGATGCTGCTGTGGGTTCCAGGGTTCTGCAAGGTGGATTCATCCTTCGATGAGCTGCTGATGCCCTCTGACCTTTCCTTCTCCAGCAGCACATGGACATCCTTCACAGCTAAAAAGAAGACAGACAACAAAATAGATGGAAAAATATTATCTGACATTATATCAAAAGTCCAATACTGACTTATTGTAGGTGAGGAATAAATGATTGCTTCACTGTTGTATTACTTTTACTAAACAGCATCCATCCATCTCTTCATCAGGTCCTTCAGTTATGGTGCTGACAAATAGCAAGTTTTTTTTTTGCAGAATATTATGCAACAGTTGGCATCATAATCTTATTCTATTGGAAATTAATCTAAAATTCAGCCACAAATTAGGTCAAATAATTCATTTGTAGAGTAATGACTTTGCCTTCTGTACTGGGAGAACGACTTGCTTCTACTTTAAACAGACCAACAATTTCCAATACTTAGTCAGAATTTGATTTAACATGATTTTCTAAAGTATTTAGAAATGATGCAAAGCTGAAAAGGCAACACTTCTGAGCGAGACAGCTTATTAGATAAGTTTTTTTCTTTTTCAAAAAGTTGCATTTCATGCACATAGCAGTCCCAGCTAACTAACAGTTTTTGTTAAGCTAACAAGGCTTAGCTACCTTATGCTAGCTAAGCATTTTTATGCTAACCAATCATCAGCCATTACTTACATTGTTGCTAGCTTAGCATTGTTACATTAGCCAAGCATCAGCCATTAGCTGTTTTGCTGCTATCTCATAATCTTTTTTTTTTTTATCTTAACCGAGCATCAGCCATTGCCTGTTGTTAGCATTTTAAAGTTAGCCACTGGCATTAGTGATTGCCTTGTGATGGATGGTTGGGGCTAATTGGGATCAAGGCATTCCTACAATACTGTGTTTCTGAGAAGGGAAAGATCACTTAAGGATGGCAACACAGGGACAACAAAAAATGATTAGGTGCACTGTCATGTCACAAAAACAATGAGTTATGAGGCCCATAATTCTGTTTAGCATTGATACTATTAACAATACTTTTTATATATGTTTGATCCACTGCTAATTTAAAAATATAATTTACTGCAGATTTAAAATACATATTAAATATTATGTATAATAATATAATTGTTCTTNTGATCACTTAAGGATGGATATTATGTATAATAATATAATTGTTCTTTTAATATTTCCGTTATATAAGGAGGCATTTGAGATTGTTTTCTATTATTTTTACACTACATTCCTCACTTACTTTGCTTACTGTGCTTTGTAGACTACTGTATCTGTTATACTGTTACACACAAAATCACTAATGTTGGTTCTTGTACAGCTGCCAACTAAACCTGTAACAACACACTGTTATCAAAATCTGATTTGTTATGTCTTTGAACATGAATAGTCCTGTGCTATAGCATCTACAAGTTTTTATTTTAACCACAGCAATGCTGTAACAGCTTAACTTTCTATGATACTGGTTTAGGTTTCAGTGCGTCACATACACACTGCTTGGTTATGTGTACTACAATTCAGTGTTTTTCCAGTTCTGGCTGTTCTTCAAGTGGGGCCATGACCGAGTTTGACCAAATTAAGGGAGACCTTAAAGGAATTTTATGTCCTGTTTGGTAGTGCATCTCACCCATTGGAGGGACATTATCTTGATTGCTGGAGTCCAGAGTGTCGGCCAAAGATTCCTCCATGATTTCGTCCCTCCCACAGTAGGGGAAAGCAAGAGGTCTATCCGCTGCCTGGTAGCCAGAGGCTGAGTGCTGCAGCAGGACTCTGGGATGGTGGGGGCTCTGCCGCTGGGGCTCAAATCCATGTAGAGATAAGCTCACATCTATGGAACACAGAAAACTTAATTGCATCCTGTTCCTTCAAGTATTACCACCTAAATTATCATATGGCAGGGCTTGCTGTCATTTTGTAAGATATTATTTACTCACACTGGAAGCTCAAAGGAATGTCTATACATGTCAGCAGACTGCAAAGTATTAAATGAGTCATTCAGTATATTACCTAGTTTATAAATCAACTGTATGTTCGTTTCATGTTTGCATTGTAATCAAGCAGTAAAAATATACTGCTGAACATTTGCCCCACACTTAATTTTAGTGCAGAATCATATTAGGTTAGAGGTTATGGATTACTCTAGGGTAACAGACTACTTGGAGCAGATGATTCCAGACAAATGATAAAGTAGCACAAGCTTTAGCCTGGGATGAGATTGTAACTAGGAAATTGTCAGCATATGTTATTAAATTTATCCACATGCTATCAGAAGG
This sequence comes from Melanotaenia duboulayi, assembly GCA_026261665.1. Taxonomy (NCBI): domain Eukaryota; kingdom Metazoa; phylum Chordata; class Actinopteri; order Atheriniformes; family Melanotaeniidae; genus Melanotaenia; species Melanotaenia duboulayi. The sequence continues at coordinate 12,309,918 of CM047997.1, read as the reverse complement.
ATCCAAATGATTTTAGCAACAGGGGAGACAATCACAATCAGCCACAAGGAGCAGTAAGTAATAAAATATTCACTTTTTTCAACATCTATATAGGGAAGTAGCTCAATTTTTCACATTAATATTAAAGTTGCTAAAATTTTGTGTGCATGCATGTTTACAGTAGACAAGATTGTTCCCAAATATATGGGTTAATTCACATAAATATAATGATTCAATCAGCTTTGACAAAACCAACTATTAGTGAACATGTATCAGGATAAGTAAATATTACAGATTGTTTTGGGGCAATATGTAGAATTGTTGACATCTAGTTTGACCATAAGGATTGAAGTCAATGCCCGTTATATCACCTTCCCAACCAAGCATATACTGTAGGACAGTCTATGATGGCCATGAAAACCAAAAGGCACATAAAAGGAAGAGTCAGTATCTGATTTGTCTGTTGTAGGCTACTGTAGAAAAGCAGTGGTGCAACATGACCTTTTGCAAGAGGTCCAAGTCCTTATGCAAGTATAAATGCATAATCCCAGGGTTGTGAAACTGCAGATATTATCTTGTTCTAATGATGCTGCACTAATAAAAACATATTCAATCTTATATTGCAACTATAAAATCAATATCTGTATGCAATGCCTCACCTAAATCTATATTCCAAAATGATCAAAATGGTCATTTTGATCATTCTGATAGAGTAAAACAGGTGGTAGAACACTGAATTATACGCTTTACTCTCTTATGGTTTCATCTTATATTTGCAAGATTCCTAAGTGTCTTTAAAAGTTAGCATTATTTTCAAGAATAGGAAAAAACACCTTTTCTGTGCCTAAAAACACAAACTCAAAACAACTCTCAACATTGGCACTGTTTAGGGTTTCAAAGGGTGTTTGAATTTGCAAGAGATTTCTACGTCACACTCACAACTTAGAGTAAAAGCATCTTTATCTCTACCTGAATTCAACTTTAAACCATGTTGCATTCACTGTATCTCAGAAGAAAATAAACACTTCCTATAAACGTCTTATTAATTCCCCTAAATCAAGATAAAAAATTGTTAAAATGCACCACCAGTTCTTTGACTTTTTCTTCTATATCCTGACTAGATAATCCAAATTTTAATGGACATTTTCTTCCACTTTTTTCCCCAACTGTAAGGAGGAAATTTAAATAGTTTACATGTTATTTAATGCATCAACCTGCAATATTACATTAAAAGAAGCCTATATATAGAATAGCTCTTAATCTTGGCCACAAAAAATTCAAACAAAAGACACAGGAGTGGAATCCCAGAGTTTGTGGAGCTGATATGTGATTTTATTCTTATGCAGGTTTTGCAGAAACTTCTATCTTTCTATCTGTGAATATGAGCTTGTTCCTGGAGGAGGAATCAATCCAAACTGTTGAACTGCAGATGAGGGAAATAGGTATTTAAGTTTAAAACTCCCGGTCAAGTAGTTTCGCTTTGCTGCATGTGCTATATATGATCTCTCAGACTATTTAGTGTATGCTCTGCCATGCAGTAAAAAACATGCTTCAAGTTATTGATTGCAATATTTTTTTCCGGATTTATGCTTGCATTGCAACATGAAGCTGCAGCACATATCTCAACCAGTCACATCCCATAGAAAAGAGAGGTGGTCATGTTGCTCTCTTTACACCCTGAAACCTGGTGTGAACAGAGCTGTAGATGTACTGTACGTTTAAAAGGAAAATGCTCTTCTATATCTCTGTGGCATTTTCACCAAATCATGTCACAGACTTTTCATCAAAACCTGAAAATAATGTGTTAAAATGTGGGGCAAAAAGTGCATAGTG
>CM047997.1:12282346-12308094 GCA_026261665.1 Melanotaenia duboulayi | reverse complement strand
TCATCATCAAAATAATGTCTTAAAATGTGGGGCAAAAAGTGCATAGTGTCTCTTTTAAATCCTAAGGGTCAAACTATAACATGTGATAAGAGAAAGATTAATGAGCAGTGGCTGTCCACCAAACTTTTAGAGCCAAACTTTTTCACCTGAGTTTTTCGTTCAACTGGACAGGTGTTTCACAGTAGCACAGTCATGGTAGCAACCTGAGGCTCGAGCAGGTGGCTATGCAGTTTATTCTGAAAATGCCTTTTAAGAATAATCAACCTAATTGAATTCTTTATTAACTTAGGACGTTAGACAGTATCATCTCCACAACAACAAAACAGTTTGTTAGTTCTGTTTGTCCACGTCCATGTTCTAAAATTTCATTTGTGACAGCAATAGTGACTCAGCTAATTTTTTTGCTGAGGTGTAATAACAGGGACAGAAGCAGAAGTCAGGGAAGGAACGTTTAATCATCCCTTGATGCTTTGGAACATTGAACCCATGGATGCAGCTAATAGAAAGACAATAAACCTCAGAGAAGGAAAAAACCTGCTGAGCCCTGTTTTCCTTTATGAGTTTACCATCTCATCTCAGGATGATAGTAAATCTTTCACTTTGATGGGGTTACTCTTTTTGAACAGGAGCACCTGCCAGCACTGGAGAGCAACAAGGAACATTTTTTTTTACCCTTTTCCCTCCAAATTTTCAATATTATTACATATTAGTTACAATTACTTTTAGTGTTTTTAAAAATTTTGACCAACTTGCATTTTCTATTTGTCAGAAATGTACTTGATGAGCATGTTTATCATGTTATTTCATAATGTGCACACACTATAATTACTATATACTAGTTAACTTCACCTCCAGTACTCAAGACAGTCACCGACCCCGTTTCCTCAGCACTCAGCAGTCTAAACCTGGTCTCATTAGTGGAAAGGAGGATTGCTTACTATAAATAATGCCTCTCAGAGGACTGAGACACCACATATCTAACCTACATCATACTGCTGTGCTGAGACTTTAGCCAGTCAAACAATGTATCCATCAAACTTTAACAGCCCTATGGTACGCCGGTAACACAAGCCACAACTGCAGTCATGTGATGAAGCATGTGGTGCACATGAGAAACTGTACCCATCCTCCGATTTCATTAACACTAAACTCTTTCATTAGGCCATTACCTTTTCCCCTTTCCTTTTCAGGCTTAAGTCAGACAGAATTAAAAGGATATCTGTTCATTAAACATCTAAAACCAGTTTTTACTTATCTGAGCGATATTTTATTTTCATTTTAACTTTTGAAACACATAATCTGCCATCCGCCACTATGTTTTGTGATACAGTTAATTGAAAATTAAAGATTGTGGGCCTTTAAAGCTGTGATTTTTCATTCCTGATTTGTTTAATTGGTTCATTATGTGTTTACCTACTTATGCACTTGATGATGATGATGACTATCATTCTCTTTAAATTACTGAAGTTTTCATTCTTTTTAACTTATACGTATAAAACACGTAGGCTTACAGCATGATACTTTTAAACTCGATTTTATGTTGGGTGTGTTCTAACTCAAGGTTCAAGTATATAAACTTAGCACAAAAATAAGGAAATTTGTGTTTAGTTGATAATACCAATAGGTATTATTGGTGTTTTATTCCTTACTATTCTGAAAGTGTGATATCATCCAATCTACCAAGCAACACAAAAGAAGAGTAAGTGATGCATAATACAGCACCAGTTGGTATTATTAAAGGGGATAAATAAATGATAAGAGCGAGAGAAAGGATGATAAAATGATAAGAGATTAAGTTGCATCAATTCATATTATTTGTCAACATAAGCATTTGCTTGTACTCCTGATTAATAGGCTCTATTTTTCTGCAGGTGCAGAAAACTTCATATATTTAAGTAGTTTTGTTTAGCGAGAACTTTTCAGCAGTTTTATAGCGCAAGAAGATCAGAGGTAAATCTTACTAATGAGCTGATTGCACTGTTTACTTTCAGTGTGCCACGATCAATAGTTTTAACTCATCAGCTCAATAGATTTGAACAAGCTGCTGTAGAATATGGAGCAAGTAGCTCATTAATATATAAATTAAAATGTGCAGAAGTAGGTTACAGATTTCATTTCAGTTTGTAAGATACATATTTAATCAGTGTTTAATAGTTTATGCTGCTACTCTTGTTTGGAAGCTTTGTCACTGTTTCAGGATATAAAAGGTTATACATCTACCAAACTGTGCTGGTACCTTTCAATCTGCTGGGAATTTTATATGATCTGCTTTAGTCTGTGAATCATACACTGGATTTCCATATTTTTAACAAGCAAGAAAACGGACTCATTATTTTTGAGATCCTCTAAATCCATAGCTGACAACATATCCCAATACAGCACCCTTTCTCGTTTAATGCACAATTTACCAAAGGCCTCATTCTGATGGGGTTTAACGGGATATTACACCCATTTTCATGGGCATCTCAATATATTTCTCATTGCCAAGCTAAGAAAACAACTGTAGGCTATACATAAGAGACAGCCAGACCACACTTCATTGTTGCTCTGAAGGCTCACTGATAAATTGTTCATCACATTTTTCGTCTTTTATGACAGGAGATTATTAAGTACCTATAAAATAATAATATAAAGTTAACTGTATCTTTTTCCAGATTCTGTTTTAATTTTTTCCCTAAATTCTGCATTTTCTGCCTTTCTCCCTAGATTCCTGTTTTACCATGCACCCTCATTTTTTCCAAAGGGGGTTAATCATATATAAAATTTTAATTGTCTTTTCCTTAAAGATATTTTTATTATTTCAGCTCTATAGGACTTTCTGACACAGATACTGGACAGGAAAGGGGGTGACATGCAGCAATAGACTCAGGCCGGGATTCAAACCTATGCCAACTGCATCTGTTGTCTCTGTATATGAATCAGCGGCTCAACTAACTGAACTTAGCACCATAAACACTATTTTTTCCTTTTTAAAAGGGTTTCATACAAGTAGTTTCTCCTACAAGTAGTTCTGTCGACATAGACTGATATTTTCTTTCCCGTGGATTGTCTTCAGTAAAGCCTCCAGCTGCAGCTCAAACACTCGGAGTGAGTGAGTTTGATAGAGGCTGCTTGTTTTCTCCTTCTTGTTTTTAATGCTTCACCAAAAAGCAGCTTTTTAATTTCTCTAGATACTATTAGGGTAGTATTTCCTAATTTGTTGGTGCATCTTTTGGTCTCTTAGTCGTTGCTGTGCTTTTCCACTAGATGGCACCTCATCAGGTAACGTCCCTCCCAAAAATCAATATACTATAGAAACCGAGCACGTAGAATGTTTTAGGTCTATCTCCCTGCTGGCCGTCAGATAAAACAACATGATCTCATGACAAATTGCATGGAAAAATATAGAGAAGTGTCACAAATACACAAAATAAAGTTAAAAACTGTCCAGTGTCTACTTTTTGCTTCAAAAGTTCTGTCATGCTACTCATTCACTCACACGTTCATGTTTGTGATCTGATCATGTGAACAGCTGTAACTCTTAACTATATATAAAAAAAACAAACAACTTTTTTATTGGCAGGTTGGAGCAGTGGATGAAATCAAGCCCTGAACCTTTAAGATTGCTGATGCGAATCACATCCTTGACAAGCTTTTCCGTAGTTTTTGTGTTTTTCTACTCTTTCTGTTTTCTACCTTGGAAGTTAAAATTATTTCACTTTTCCTTTTTTGCTTTACTATCAACAGAAAATTCTCATCAGCAGTCAAATAGTACATTTACAAAAAAATGATGTAATAATGTTCTACCTGTACTCTCTATTGTTTTACATCCTAACCAAAACAATCTATATTGCTGGAGTTTGTTATCAAATGAAGCATCAATAATGCAATAGCAGACCCCAGTATTAGAAAAATAAACATTGCTAAAACGTTGTCCATAAAAGCAACAGTTTTAAATGTTAGCTACGAAAAACTTAGCAAAGCACAAAAGAATGGACCCACAGTGATCTACAGGCTCTGTGGGGCTGATATGCAGGAATTGTGATCGAAAGTAAGACCCAAAACAATATTGTTTCTAAAAATGGGATCCGTGCCAACTATCTGTGGCTGATCTACAAAGGAAATATAATAATTAAAAAGACCTGGTTTCTACAGAGTTGTAAAGACTTGGTTGAAAACGGACCTGTTGTTTTGTATTACTTTGATATTCAAGTATGAAACGGACTATTCATTGTGAAACCTGTGAAAAGAAAAAGAAATGCAAAGTAAGGGTCTGGTCATAGACCCAACCTCTGCATGACAGCTCACACTGAGAGGAGAATAAAAGATTGCAAGGGATAAAAGACGAGTGGGAGATGGTGGGGGGTGTGATGTGTGGCTACGGGAATCAGGTTTCTGTTACTTATGAAGAGGAATTGTTCGCTTCATCTGCATGCACCTGTAATACCACCGACTGTGTGCTTCTCTCCACTGGCCAGGGAATGGAGATTTCTCGCTTTATGACCTGCTACTGGTGCCTGGATGACATGGTGGCAGCACACACGTACTGACACACACACTCTTTCTCCTTGCAAATGACTCGACCCACAGCTGTATCTTACAACTGATCCATCACAGGCGACAAGAAGTGAAGTGTATGAAAAAGAATGACCATAAAAAGGGGGACAGCTGGTACAGAGTGAGAGTGTGAAGGTCAAATGCTTGCATGGTCACATGGGACTATGCGTAAGAGATGAAGCAGCGTGAAGAGGAACATGAGTAGGACATGGTAACACACGAGAGAGCACTGCAGCAAGGATGAAAAAAATCCGCTCTGAAGACCAAGCTGCCTTTGCTTCAAGACAACTTGACGACACTCACCGTGTGAAGGTGGGCAGAGGTACAGAGGCAGCTTCACCCCTCAGAGGGGAGAAAAGAGGGAGGGGGGGCTTCCTAGCTGAGCCGCAGCAAATGCCAAAACAGCCTGATGGCTCTTCTACATACATAAACATGCACACACTCTGACACACAGCGACCAACCCTTCTTCCCCTCCCGCTCCAGCATGCAAATGACCTCACTGAGGAACACAAACAAACACGACGTCCCACGAGGGAAACCAGCATCCCTACTTCTTACTCCTTACTCATCATCACTGCATCGATGAAGCCAACGTCACAGTCACACACAGACACACACACACACATACTCTCTGATGGATGTCATAGAAAAGCTTGCAGAAATCCTCTCAGAGAGAGAGAGAGAGAAAAAAGCACAAGCATGAAGCATGAGCAGGATGTTTACAGTGTCAGAGAGAGAGGGGGTGTGTGGGACTCACAGGCATTCTTAATCAGCCTTCCCTGTCAGCCAATAAGAGCTCAGGCTGATCTGAGTGTGGCCAATCAGAAAGGAAGGCTGATTGTGTCAGTGTTGCTGCAGTCCAAAACAATGACAGTTGGCAATGATTACAGAGTCAGCGTGTACCTCTGATGGAGACTCAAGGGCACATATGCATGGAAACACACATGCACACATTTACATACACACACATTTACTACAACTCATTATTAAAGGATAAAGTCACATTTTCTCATGTCTACTGAATCCTAATGCAATAAAAAACATGCCTTTATATAAGATGTTCCTGATATTTCTGACATGGTGGACCTGCTGGTTTGATAATTGCACCTAAGCAAGCAAACACATCTTAACTGTGATTGGATAAATGAGTGAAGGATGAACCAATCTCCAAAAATTCAAGATGGAGCATAATTTGGTCAAAATTTCAAGAATGATTTGCATGTGATTAATGTTTTCTGCAATTTTATAGAGAAAATAAAAGAGGAAATGACTACCATGCAATAGTGTGGGTGCTCTAATAAATGGCAATTGGTAACTTTTACCAAGTCCTAAATAATGTGTTCTAGGCTGTTTCTTGTTGTCAGGAGAGGCAGGTTTATATAAATTTCTGGGCTGATGCAGACACTGAGTGACCGACCTTAAAACTCTGTGCTTCTGACTCATTTTGAAGGCACGCTGACAGTTATTATACACATTCCTGGAGTTGTCATTAACCTGCAGCATTCCGGGGACGAAAAACAGCACAGCTGGCCCAGAGCATCCCATGACAGCTGCATTTTGCTTTATGGCACCCCTTCACTAGTAACTGGATATCAACACACTGTTTTGGAAGTGCACCATGGCTTATTCCGCAAAGAACCCCAAGAGGACATTGTCGGAGTCAGGAAAGGAAAGAGAGAATGTATCATCAGACATCAGACTTTGACTCTGGAAAGTTCTGAGGGGAGAAAGGATGGATTCTGAATTAGCCTGCAAAAGTCTGCCAAATGTCAGTAGAGCTGCTTTAACCCTTTAACACCAAATTTGCAACACTTCACTTCCTCCTGATACCAGAGAAGTCTAANTGTTGTCCCAAATTTGCAACACTCCACTTCCTCCTGATACCAGAGAAGTCTAATCAGAAATATGCACCACCTTCTATCTCTGCTCAGTATCTAGACTCCATATCACTGCTCCACTGTACAACATTATATTTTGTGGCATCTCTTCATGTGATCTATCTTTATTAAATTGGCGAATAGATCTCTGGATCCCTAAAGGAAAGTGATGCAAGTTTCAAAGGCTCATTAAAACAACTGATGCCCATAAAGCATGAGAGGGCAGATAGCAAAGAGCTCTCAGGTAACTCCCTCTTCAGTTTGTAATGTAATTATAGAAGTGTAGTTAAAACAAGGTGGGGAGATTGAGATGAGGTCTGGAAGAGCAAGCATACTCAAAAACACTTCCTCAAATGGCTTTGGCTGGTGTCAAGATGAAGTTCTCATCCTTTTACTCAAGTGTTTTCCTATACTGTTGCCAATTCCCTCATTTTATCTTCACTAAGCTTATCTGAAACACTGAAAATAATTTTCACATGTAAGCATTTTAAGGAAACTGGATAAAAAAGAAAACAGGAAGAAATTGCAGCTCTAAAAACTATGTTCTAAAGATTAACAATATCTGACAGGGATGTTACTAGGAAATACGGGGGGTGTCCAACAACAACATGTCCTGTTACAGGACCTGAGAGTTGCACCTGCACCTTCAGTTGATTCATTCAATGTTCAATGAAGTCTCATCAAAATGACATCTCAAGAAGGGTGGCTGTCAAAGTAAGTAAAATAGAGATAAAATATTAAGGTATGCCATATGACACAAGAACTGGACTGGAAATCAGTGGTCTTCTGGATTGAGAAATATTCCCCAGAGTCCAGATCTCAACATATCTGAAGCAGTGTGAGATCATCTTGACAGAGAATAGAACAAAAGGCAGCCAAAATCCAAGAATGAACTTTGGAAAGTCCTTTAAGAGGCCCGGAGAACTATTTCTGAAGACTACTTTAAGAAATTAGAAGAAGGCTTGTCTTAAAAGGCTCAGACTGTAATGAGGAATAAAAGTGGTCATACCAAATACTGACTTTCAAGCATATCAGAATTTTACTTTATACTGAATTTACATTTACTTATTGTATTAATTTAGGATGTAAATGAACATTTTATGCTAATGCTTGTAAAATGTGTAGTAATACATATTTGTGTAAACAAAAAGGAAATCCCTGTTTTATTACTTAAAAAGATTATGCAGACTCTGAAATTGGTGGCGTACTGACCTTTTTATATTTTCATAGTCAGTTAACACTTTTATTCAAAACAACTTACAAGTGAGAAACAGAATTTGGCTTCGTCATTATGATCATTGCAATCATTGTAAGATATCCTATCTATCCTTTTCAGAAAGAAAATACTACAAGAAAAAGATGTAAGAGTAAGCTAGGTGTGCAAAGGTATAAGAGCTGTCAGGATAGGGGGGTGTTCTCTGCAGAAGGGAATACCCCTGCTCTGAGTCTGCATTATGCAGTATTGGTCCCTAAGAAGCAGAGCATGAGCCTGATTGAGTTCATATAGCTTGGTTCAGACCATGCAGTAACGGTGTTCGCAGCATTAGTGACTTTGAGCAGTGGAGTTCATTGAGTGACGAATCTTCTTTTTGGTTGATCAAATACCAGATGAGCATCAACAATCTGGACCATCTGTAGAAGTTTTCCTCTTTTCCCCAAGTTATTCACTAAAATGATAAAAATGAAAAGAAATGACTAGATAATGATCTGTTACAATCTAAAAATCCACAGAGGAGTTTCTCATTTTACTTGGTAATGAACATGCAGGGTGATCTCACTTTTTGTTTTCACTGTTTTTATTCAAACTCTAAAATATGGAAATCTTGGTAAGGATAACAAATTGATTAAGTTGATCAATAATCATTATCATGAAGTGAAACGATAAACATGTGTAGGAGACAGCCATGTGGAAGAGGCAATTTGGCTGAAGAGAGTTTCTCCACATCACGCTGGTGTTTGCAGGTGTGCTGTTATTCAGATGGAAAAAGAAAATGTGCAAGAAAGAAGTGAAATTCAGATAAAGAAACATGATGAAAAGCAACTTGAGCTGAATTTCTTTGAAAATAATCAGAAGCTCAGAACAAACAGAACCAAATGGAAGCCTCATCAGAAGCTAAGCTGCCTTTGACTTATCTGTCTGTAGCAGAGGGGCAGTGTTTGCAGGCATCAGTGACGTGTGGAAGAGTCACATTCATAAAGAAGTCAATAAAGTTACAATAACGTTTGTATCAGTTGGTAGCAGCTTAGCCACTGGACAAGATTCTGACTTGTTTTTATTTTTATCACATGGCTCATCATTTAAAACTTGTGCTGTTGCAGCAGTTTACATACTTGTGCTACTGTCACACAGCGTCTCCTGACTGGCACTCAAGGTGGGCAGTGGGGTGATGGACAGTGACGCTGGGCAGGAGACTGGCTCCAGATGCTCGCTAACTGGAGGGAGGGCAGAAGCCTCAGAATGAATGCAGTCCGGACTGGGGAGATTCTGGCTGCTTGATGGGAAAGGACTATTCCAGTGGGAGAACTCGATAGCCACTTGACCCCCAAGGTCGAACCCTGCCAAAGCACAACAATCAGAACAAAGGCAGATGATAAAAGTTTAAGTATTGAAACATGCCACGATGAAAAAGCACATGGATAAAAGTAGTTTTCACAGGTAAAATTTGCTGAATCTACCATGAGAACCTCTGCTAGAGAAGTCAGTTATCTCTACAGCAATATCGCCCTCTAATGGTGGAAGTTTTTAATCTGTATGTTACTGAGTCTTGCAGCCACAAAGCCATCAGCACTGTAAAAAGCAGGAGGTCTTATGCAGAAACATGATCATTTTGCTGCAAGCTATACAGATGACATTTAAAAAAACCCATTAGCATTTCATCTGAAATAAGAAATATTAAAACATAAAGCAACAGAATAAATAAACAGTTTAAATTTTTTTCTTTAGATTCATTTTTAATGATTTGTCAAAAACTGCACTTTTTTTTGTGGACTGCAGGTTTAACAGTTGGAAGACAATGAACTTAGTGAGCTCCACTCTGTCAGTCACAGCATCTGATGCTCCCACTGCCTCATGATCGTCTGCAGACTGCTGAACCAGCTCGGCTTGTCTCCACGGCCTTCGATTTCTCTTCAGCAGGTTTTTCTCTCCATTTCACAAGTCTGGAGACCCAGCTCAGCTCATCTCAGCTGTAGGTTGGTGCCTGAGCTTGGTGCCATGCAGGCTGATTGGCCAAACATGGCTAACATAATCTGACAACATTGTTTTTGTGCTCTTGCTCATAATTATAATTAAGTTGCTTTTAATGATCCCACAAAGGTCTTTCCCACTGATAATATCAAACATGATATTACAGGAAGTATAGCATCAGGTCAGTGAGCACAGTGGAGCATTTAGCAGATAAAACAAATCAGATATTGGAAGAAAAAAGAAGAAAAGAAAATAAGATATGTCAAAAGAATCAAAGTTTATCAAACTATACTCCTCAAGCAGTTGAGACCTTTAAGTGGTAAAGACTGGATTCAATATCCCTTTGAGACAAGCTGCAAAAGTGCTAGTCCCTTCATAGATATAGAAAATGTGCTAAGGTGACATGTGTTTTATACTTTTAAAACAGATTTTTATAAATGTAAGTGGAAATGGATTTTGTTTTTTAAGTGCTCTTTTAACCAGCAAAAGCATTTTTTTATAAAATAATTACGCCTGTCAAAAATGACGCGTTGACGGCGTTAATTAATTTGTATAATTAATTGTGTTAATACACAATTAATGCATGACAAGACCCATACATTCATCATTTCTAACTCTAACCCTAAAAGAAATGATCACCATGGAGACAGTTGGTGAGATGATATGAATTCTGAAATGTGGATCTAGAACATGGTAGAAATTATTTAGGATGACATATAGAAGTACATTACATGCTGCATTTACTGACCCTTGGACATCTGATGTTTACCCAAGAGAAGGTCGGCTAACAGTAAATATTTGGAGCATTGGCTTATTCTGTTGATACAATACAGTAAAAACGAGCAGTTTCAGACATATAAAAACTCAGGAATTGCGATTAATCATTTTGAAATGATTTTAAATTTGTGATTAATTTGAAAGCTGTGATTAATCATGATTAACTCATTTGAAAAATATGATTATTCTGATTAAAAATTTTAATCATTTAACAGCCCTAATAATAATTTTTTTCAGATGTAGTTATCTCTGTATTTACTAATGGCAGAGATTTCAACTTGCTAGCTAGCTGCTAGCCAAAGTTAAACTCACAGTGATTATGCTATAAATGTCCATCCATTTTTCATACCTATAAACAAGGGGTATAATTCAAGTCTTTATAAGGTACAAACTGGACAGGTAAAAATATGTACCCTCTGCTAGGGGTACACCAGGAGTACCCTTGAGGGTACCACCCCAGTGACAAGCCATTGTACCCCTGATATAAGTGATTCTTTTTTTTTTTCAGAGTGTACCATGCCTTTCGTCTATAGCCACCTTTAATAAGTTCTAGCTTCCTACGACCCTGAATTTGATGAAGCAGTATTAGAAAAATTAGGTTTGAAAATATGCAGTATATCGATGTTGATATTGAAGCTGATGAGCTGTATTTCTTTAAGATAACTACAGGTATGATGTGAGTTACCAGAAAAACTTAACACACACTCGGAGACACACACTTCATGGTTTCCTTTGAAACACAAAGCCCAGCAGATTTTGGAGGTACATCAGCAACAAGCAAACACTGCCCAATCAATAGCAGAGAAGTGGAAAGCCTGGTTGTCTCTGAGGCGCTCAGCTAACCTCTCGTAGATCATGTTCAGCTGAGGAGAAATTCAGAGGAAGAGAGCCTGTACACCATTACATCTTTGTCACACCACAGTGTTTTATAACAGCATTTTCTAAAAGAATAAACATTTACATGCAATGCAGTGTGATCCTGTCGTCTATAAAAAAGTAATTAAATTAAACTTTGTTTAAAGAATGAGAGAGAGAATTTAAGGGAAAATAAAACTCTAATTAAACACAGAGTTATTTGAGTAATTGTGTAAATTTAGTTTAAAGTTCTACGTGCTTCTCACTTCCTGATAAGACTTTTGGCCTGAATGCCTGTTTTGCTGTTACAATGCCAGCTCTCTAGTTTAGACTATCTAACCTTTGATTTGCAGTTCTGCCACAAACCTCGTTTTCAGGGTTGTGCTCTTATTTGCCATTGGCACTGTGACCCAGACATTGTGCAGATTAAGTCATGCTTCATGGTTTAAATCAAGCAGGTTGAACTAGATTACAATCCAGTGGAAGTATATATCGGGTAGAACAGAATAACTGGTGAGAAAATGAAAACATTTCCATTCTTGTTAGGATACATTTTAGTTAAGGTCATTAAAAAGCATTACTGAGTGTGCATAAATGACCTGTACTTCCCTATGATCACATCTCATTTTACAATGTGATATAGAACAAGGTCCAAGGTCCAAAAAGTGAAGATACAACGCAATTTGTGATGGAGAGCTTATATCACTGACCTTTATGGTTGGATAAATCATACCACAGTCTCATATGACTGTATCAGTTACTGTTGTTCTTTAGGGGGTGAAAAAATGTAAAAAAAGAAAAGAAAAAACCATCAGAGTGCACAAAAGAGCACAGCGAGTAGTTTTGAAGAATGAAGGACTTGCACATTAAAACAGGGTGACTTTTAAAAAGGGTTTGTGTACAATATTTCATACATAGAAACAAAAAAAGCTTTAAAAAACGGCCTAAAAAATCATAAAATTATAGAATTTTTTTTTCATTTTCAATTTGATCACATATCTTTTCTAACAGACTCAATATTTATAGATTTATAGTATGAGTTGTTATATAAACTTGGCCACATCATTGTACAGTGTACAAAAACCAGCTGTTAACTGAACTTGGCTTTTCCTTTTTAAATGACATTAATGACTGCTTTGAGCTGCTGATCCTCAACATCCTATAACAGCCACCTGAAATTGCAGAGGAGGTGGAGGTAGTGCTGTAATGTACACCTGGCATGCATCCGAACGACCTCCAAAACTCACAATGCGTGGACATAGTGTGTTCTAAGCAATATCTATGTCGCAGTCATCAGAAAAAAAGTGCCCTCGTGGCTCTCAGAGGAGAGCAAGGCCCAGATATGTAAGCCCCTACACTTCCTGACATCCTCAGAGGTGAGAAAACAAATGCAGGTGTGGGTATCTGGGTCACAGGCTACACTGTCTACTAAGGTATGAGCTGAGTGCCTACAGAGGACTGCCGGTGGAAGACCAATAGGTGGCTGGAGATCCAGAGTTTGAACACTGATGGTGTTTCTATTTCAGCACCACATAGCAGTAATGGTGTCCCGCACGTGCAGTAAAATAGTATACTTAAAGTTATACAGTAACTACTCTGCAAGAAGTGTTACAAGATGCATCTATAACATCTTATGGACAAAATTATGCTAGAAACAGAAAGGATGCAATTTTTTGACAGAATTTTACAAATCCACTAACGATACTTATGCTGGATGCTATATTAGAAGCAAGACACCTTTAGAAGAGTATTTTTGAAGACACAAATATTCAGATAGTTTGAATATTAGACAAACTGGTCAGACATATATAAGCATCATAAATCTGTTATTTGTCAATTTGTTTATTTAACAGACAAAGGATACTGTCCTTCAAAAAAAATTTAAAAATAAAATAAATAAAGGGAATTGAAAGTGACGTAGTGAAGATCCTACAGTCAGGTGATTAAGGGTGTCAGGGATTGAGTATAAAAGGAACATCCTCCAAGAGCGTGGTCTTTTCAAGCAAAAATTATTTGCGCATCTTCGTTTTGGAGAAAAATCATTAAAGAAGCAATGACAGAGACGACTGTTGAACTTTTCTGGAAATATCAGTGTAATGCACTGAACTAAATAACTGGCGATCAAGAGACTTTATTACTTTCATGTTTAGTTAAGTTTATCAAAAATAAATTAAATAAATCCTGCAAATTGATCGGAAAGATTGTGACTTAATGTGTAAGCATGAAAGAGGTTAAATATTTTCCATTATTATGTTTTTGCTTGACCATAAGTTATAAATATGATGGTATGTTCATGTTGTTTTTTTGTAATTACAGGTATATTCTGTTTAGTTTCTTTAAAAAATTTTTAGGTTTTCCTAATGAGTGAATTAAACTAAAGGCTAATCAAAAGGGGGGCATAAGATGAGTGGGAAGAGTGGGCTTTTCTCCACAAAACACATCTTATTATAAGACCACAATAAAATTATTGAGGTTTTGAATAGCCTTTGGCTTTACTTGGCCATCTCTGACCGTTGTGACCATAACCTGCGGTTGTGTGGAAATAGTTAAATGTGATTAAATGCGGCCATTTCTTAGTATTGCATATGAAATGTGGAATGTGTTTTGGTGTACACAGAGTATTCTTTATAGTAGAGAGCAGTTGTCACACGTGAAGCATGGATACATTTGGTCTGATTTTATTTAATCTTTGGATGTGTTATAATCTTATCTTGCATTTTACTTCTCCACAGGCAAAACAATTTCAACCTGAAGTAAACTAATATTGATGGTTAGTCATGAAAACAATGAAAAAAAACAGTGGAACGGAGCATATTTTTAGTAATGCAGAAGGCCTTTACTGGATGTGCTTTATGATGCTCAAAGAGCATTTTGAGAGACTCTGCTTGTGCCTCTAAATGTGGGTTGTAAGCTATAGTTTTGGACATGTGTATGCATGATCTATCAGTCCTCATCATAAGAAAGAAGAAAAGTCCACCAGTGCTGGAGAGGGGTGAGATGAAATCAACTGTTCTGACTTTTTTTTCCAAACTGAAATACGTCTTCTGGTTCTGTACAAATTCGAGCGGACTTTAATAGTTTATATGCAGATGTCAGTCGTTTTTATATATAAGAAACTTGCTATGAAAACAAGTACTATTTTGAAGCTCAATATAAGAACAGCTCAGAATTCAGCAATCTTCTCTAATGCCAAAATATCGAAGAGAAAGAAAGATCACACCCAACAGACCCAAAAACTTAATTTGTGTGGAGTTGCTGTAGGCTGCAGTCAGTCTAACAACATGGTTTATTTTAATGTTTTTCATGTCATCCTTTACTGAACTCCTGCCCAAGGGTGAAGATTAGCTTTGTCCATCAGTTGCATGACAGCAGTAAATTCCTTCAACAACGACGTAGAGAGCAAGATTATAATCGATTAGAACTTTTACGAACCTACAGTGATGCTGAGCTGTTCTTTCCTTTAAAACAAAGGCCAGGGCTTTTAAATCACAGGCAGCACACTAACTCTTTTGATGTCAGAGAGCAAGACTATAGATCTTTCCCTTTGTAAACCCAACAGGGTGAGTCTCAACGGCCCAAAGCTCTCCCTCAGCACTTCATTAGCTTTTTTTTTTTTTTTTTAATTTAGGACAGAGAGAAGAGAGGAACACCTGCATGCAGCTGCCTGAGCTGAACTCCTTGCTGTCACAGCTCAGAGCTTAACTTCTCTCAACCCACAACACACTACTGTAATAATCACTGAGAAAAAAAAACGCCGCAAGGCAAAAGCTGAATGTCAGAAATGGCAAGGGATTACAGTTTTTGACAGGAAAATTATTTGAGACAGCTTTGTTACCTACACTCCATTTGCTTTCAACTAAGTACACATCAGAGGACAGCTTTAATTTATCTACTACTGGCTCATCTTTACATCACACAGCATCAGCATCAAGCCACATATTGCATGCACCACAAAAACCTTTGTTTTAATTTATCCCTGAGAAATTGGAACAAAGTGCAGAATTTTTGTCTATATATTGAGTTTTTTCTTAAATCATATAAGCAACCATAATTACAGCTCAGTTGAGTGGAACAGGGAGTTTGCCTGCACAATATCTGGAACCTGGAAGGCTAAATAAAAGTCAGACATCATTTATCTTCTTAAAAGTGAGACTGCTGGAGGGTGCTGTCTCACAATATGTTTTGACACACACACACAAAAAGTTCTGTATCAACACAAGTGACTGTGATTTTCAAAAATGTGCACTGTATCATAGAAATAATAGATTATTTATAAAAAATGAAATGAAAAAGAAAAAAGAACAACCCTCAAAAAATATATTGTGTTCAGAGTTAGGGTGTAAATGATAATCAACAGAGGGGGAAAACTAAAAATACCGACAGAAAATTGATTCCTTTAACCTGTCACGGCACACTACTCACTCTACTTTTGTCTCTTTAGAAGGTAGAAAAATGTCTTTTCTCTCTCACATGTGTGGTATAAGTTTACAAATAATAGGAGAACACCCAAATCCACACAGTCACAAAAACCAGAAGTTAGGCTGAGATTAAAACTTGTTTCTTAACCCTTAATCGCACCCAAGCACATTTATGTGTGTTAGGGTACAAAAAGGAATTTTTTTAAAGGGGTGACAGAGGGTTAAAGTCACATTTGTGTAGGCAGCTGACTACATCATGATTTCAATAGTTTACATATTTGCTTGTGTAGTACCAGAGGACTCCACTAGAGGGAGCATTAAAGAACTCAGGACAGGGTTGAGAAATTTATAGAGCGTAAATACAATGATAAGCATGGCGGCAAAGGATGAGGTTAGTATTTGGTTAATTCTGAGGTCAAAACAGAACAAAATGCCAACCATGGTACAACAGATAATAAATAAGTCTCCTTAAGCAAACACACTGTGTCTTGTCTTAGAAACTTTCTCTCATTATTACTGCTGTCATTCCTCAGTGTTTACATCCAGCAAAATTTGTCCCAACACTGTCCCTTGAGGTTACTCTCAAACAGCCTGCAAATGCATTTATTTCTGAGGATGTACGCAAATGATGCTTCAACCAAACAACGCAAGGCTGCTCTTTTTTCTCTTTCTGAGAATGTATGTTATCATGATCTCTTCCTCTGTCGCCATATTTATTGTTGTCTGAAACCAACTAGGAGGTGAACTTTGAACTCTGCACTGCCCTCTGGTTGCTAAGAACTGTACCAACGTAAAGGCTATGAGGACACTGACATTTAAAACAGATATATGTATTTACATACGTAAATGTAGCATAAATGAGCCTTTACTCTGCTTTTTACCAACTATATTTATTATTTTTACACCAGAAACACAAATTAGACACTGGCTTCAGAGTTACATCTTTGGTGGATGGCTGCTCTATTGGTCGTTGCCATTCTAATATGGTTCCCAGCAGTGATTTCATTTGTTAGACCCACAAGTCTGATTTTTTTTTTCATCAGTAACAAAAAACTAACCAACATCGAGGAATTACTGTGTAACAACACCCTCCACTCCAACTCAGCTACATATCAGCATTGCATCATCCTCAAACTACACTCTACCAAATGTAACAGTCCTGCCATTAAAAGGCTACAGGAAAAGGGCTAGTGAAGCAGCTGTGCATGTAAATTTTTTTTTAACCTAAGAGTGAATAAAAAGATGGACATAGCCACTTTGATATAACCCACACTGTTAATGCCAGGCTCTTAACCCCCATACATTCAAAGTTCATAGGATATATAACAGTTGGAACATGAAATTTCTCCAGGGCTCCCAAACCACTGGCCCACACACCAGTACCAGACTGTGAAGCATTTGCAAGTGCTTCAGCAAAAACAGTAACTTCCATAAAGACAATGAATGAAACCATCACCTTAAAATAAAAATTTTCCCAGTCAGAACCTAACTGTGTGGATGTGTTCATCCTGTACATATAGAGGTTTTCTCCTGGTACTATAGTTTCCTCCCACAGTCGAAAGATGTCCATGTTAGTTTAATTGATGTTTCTAAATTCACCCTATGTGTGAGTGGTCAATTGACTTGTCTGTCCCTGTGATGGAATTAATTCTTCCCCTGATGACCATTGGGAATAGTGAAGGCCTAAAAAAACTTATATTTTTTTCCACAGAGCCTAAGTCTGTTATTTAAAATGTATACAAGTGTAAAAGAGTGCTAATAAATTAGACACTGTTAATTATGATTTGCAAAACATACACACTACAGTGCAAAATATATGTAATAAAGTGGATCTTTTACTGATGTACTACACTAATTTATCTGAGCTGGCAGGAAACATTGCTATATCTGAAAGTAAAATGCTCTTTAGCATGACACCACTGCAGTGCAGCCTTAGTTTCTCTGCAGAATGACAAAAATTTACTTTTCTATTCACATGAAGCTTTCTGCTAACACACACACACACACCTGAGGTAAGGAAAACATCATCTACAACCTGAGCTGAATTGCAATGATGAAACTGTTATATAACTATCATAAATGAAAGACTAGCAGCATCACAAATGTCTTTCATTTTTATAGGCAGAAAATAATCCTGACCACACAAATAGTGGAAAAAATGGAGGGTATTTTCAACTTATGCAGGTTCAGCTCAGTCTCTTTGAAACTCACCGATGGTGATTTGACTGACGCAGCTGTAAAAGGTTCCTGAGGAGACATTGTAGCTGCTGCTGCTGGGTTCACGGTCTATAAGAGAAGCACATGCATAAGGTATACATGGTAATTTTATCCACAGAAAGTTACAGTGCAATTAAGGAATTGATTTTTAGCCCAGGTGAGCATCAGTTAGCTTTACAGCAGAAAAAAGTCTCAGGATATGGAATGGCACTGGTATCATGCAGTTTAAAGTATGTCCAATAAGAAACTGAGTCTATTGCAGTTTTATAGGATTTGAAAAAAAAACCCTGACCCTGCAGGGTTACAGGAATGAAACTCATAATCCTGCAGTGTTAGTGCCTTGATTCACATTGAGCTACAAGAGGGGGAAAACCTTTTAACCTTTGTGGAGTTGTGGGAATAAAAACCATGAGTCTGGCAGCTTCAGTGCTACAAGAGAAAATAAATAATCCAGTGTCATAGCACCAGCAATCATTAAAACAAGTGTTGTGAATCGAGATCTGATCATTGCTGCCCATTGATCTGTGAAGGGTTATGGGCTATTTCCAAACAATTTACATTCATTATGCTAGTAAGAAAGTTTATTCACAAGATGTTTGGTCATAATCCACAGCGCCATGTTTGGTGAAATCCAAACACAGCATATCAGCACAAGTACCTCATATCAGCTGTCAAGTATGGTGGTAGAAAGGTAATGGTTTGGACTTATTTTGCAGACTCAGTATCTGAGCCTTACAGCCATTGAGATGCCCATTGTTTGCAGAGTGATGTGGTTGTTAGCACAGCTACCTCACAGGAAGTAGGTTCCTGGTTTAAATCTCACCTGGGGGCTTTCTGTGTGGACTTTGCATGTTTTACCTGTGCCTGCAGGGGGTTTCTCCCATAACTCCAGCTTACATCAACAATCTAATTAGCATGCATATTAGGTTCATAATCATTTTAAATTGACAGTAAAAGTGAATGTGAATGAATATAGTTGTTTGTGTAAGGGTGCGTTTACACCAGGTTAGTCCGGGCAGTCGGTTTGACATTTTGCATCTTCTTTTGTTTGGTTAGTTTTTACACTTTTACGCTTTTTACAACTACTACTACTACTCACTAGGGGCGACATCCCTTGGAATGACCACTGACCAAGACGAATGAAGAAGAAAATCCAGCTCATTGACTGGCCAGGAACGAAAATGACTGAGCCAAGTTTTTTCACACACTTGCTCCACTTTAGCTTACTTTTTGTTAAATAAATACTAACACAGTGTATTATATCATGTATTGTTGTCCATCTAAGGTTATATTTACCTAATTGTAACATTGGATGAGAAAATGATTTTTTAACTGTATGTGCTGATAAATTAAAACTTTTTTTTTTTTCACATAACAGATTTGTCAGAAACACACAGACATATAAAGTGTATGTTAATGAAAGAGTGTCTTGTCTATCTTGGTGAAATACATAAATTCCTGTTAGTTTCACCTAATGTTTTCAATAAAGTCCACACAAATAATCATTTAATGCAGAAGTAACCACACAGATCGGAAATATTTCAGTGTACCATTTTCTTATGGGAATAAGGAGAATAATACAATAATAATTTATTCCATGGTCAATTAAGAAAATAACCCTGACAGTGGAAGCTGCAGCCTTAATGTGGAACATCAGCCATCAGAGGAGAAAAAGGTTAAATCATTAATCTGTCTCAGCAGAAAGGATTTTCTCTGGCGCTGCAGTCACTTACTACATGAAAGTTACAACTAAACACTTTTGCTTTCAGTCTGAACACAATTAATTCAGCTCGTTTAGCAATTTCAAGAAGTTTTTCACACCAATCTCTAGTTTTCTAATTTTTTAATCACATATGCATCAGAAAGGAGGAAATGCAGCAAAGGTAGGCATTCATCTCTGTCAGACAGTCTTAGCTCAACCACTTTAATTTGTCTCTATGTTTTGAGATAAACTTGCAGCTATAATTTATTTCCAGGGCTATTGGAAGTCAGCAAGCAGACTCTGAAAACCCTATCAGTATCAGAGCAGCATCCATAATTTATCATCAGATGAATGAATTACAGCAAAAGAGAATGTTCATTGAAAAACAGCATCTGGATGCAGGTTCTCAGATTATCTTTGGGACTATAAACAAATTATTTTGGACATAATAGCATGAGCCTGTATGGTAGTGTATCCTGAAAATTACTCATTTTTTTTCCTTCGACACAGCTATGAAAACCCTCAATCTAATTTATGTTTAGGATATGTTTAGGAGTTAAGCCTCCAACTCTGAGAGAAAGGTGTCTAACTACTCTGTGTGGCTGCCTTAATTCGTCCCAAGCTCTCATTACTTTGCCACCACACCCTCGTTTGAACCCACATTTCACTGTTAAGAGTAATTATACACAATTGCTTTGTGGACAGACAAATGATTACTCCTCCAGGGCGCCTTTACCTGCGGATCCGGAGGATAGGCGCGTCGCCACGGCGCGGCGGGGACTGCGCGGACTTCCAGGACAAACCCGCACCACCTCATCCTGGCACTGCAAGCAGATGACCTGGTTGTCGTTGGTTTCTCCCACCTTGCTGCAACCCACATGCTCGCCCCCGGCTTGGATCTTCATACCAGTGTTGATCTGTTTGACCACTCGGTTGTCGGCTCCTGCCTCATGATCCAGCATCCTCCTCCTCACCGGCGGGGCTCGCAGATATTACGCATGGCTTCGGCGTGTGAAGCGATACGCTCCCTGTACCTAAAACATACTCAAACCCTCCCACTGTACACAGTGAGATGCTTCCACCTTCTAACCTCAGCACCGTCGTGTCAGCCTCTCTCGTGCTCACGCAGCGGTTGATGTTGCGGTCTTTACGCGCGACCGCAGGCGTGGCCGCTTCACGTGGTTATTGGAGTCGCAGTGGCAAAATCATAGAAGATATTTGTCTTACCAAGATCAAGAATGCACAACAAAAGTCACCGTGAAGCACCACGGACTCTAAAAGTTTTAAAATAACTGAATTATGTGGTCTTGACTTAGAAACCACTACAAAGCAGTTTTGAGTTGCTGTATGTTGGTCTGTTACCAAACACCGCCTATTAATCATAAGACACCAGAGACATTAACTTGGAAAATACATCACTACCTTTTTTTCTTGTTGTTTACTACTTCTCAATCAAAAGAGTTAGGAAGGTAATAAATACAGTTTTGGTTACATTTCATTTGAAAGTTATTTAACTTCAGTTAACATAAATCAAAAAGAAAAAGTCATCAGAGCAGTTATACGGTAGGAACCTCCCATTGGAAAAGTACTGCAGTGGATAATGTATTTCAGCTGGCAAAAGCCAAAAAGACTCAGCGAGTAGCTTTGAATTCCTTTAACTGCCAGAAGACACATCCTGTGGTCATGAGAGTTCTGAAACTACAAAAACTAGGTTAAGAATGTATTTGTCTAAGTATGAGCCTTCAGTTAAGTACTGAACATCTGTGTAGCTTTTCAGCTCTTGCATTTATCCATTTTAAAAGCTGGCTGGGTCAACGACTGGCAAAAGTAAAGAATTATGTCATGTTACTGCAAAACTCTCCCGAAGATTTCACAAGGTGACCGAGGGGGGAATGGCAAGACTAGCCTTTGTTTCCCGTGGTTCTAAAATATAATGATAGAAATAATTGGAACTTTCTTTGGATTTAAATGAGTTGAACCTTATGCACATTGATGCAAATGAACTGCAGCATTTGATAAGGTAATCTACCATTTAAAACACAAGTTCAAATAAGTCCATGTCTTGTGCGTATTTGTGGGGCTCTGCAGTCTCTAGCACTCAAACATGCAGAATTTGAAGATATTTATATTAGATTCTAAACTGGATTGCTCCATTTCCTTTATTTCAACTTTTAGAGTAACAAGGCCAAGCGGATCTCTTGAAGCAAACATCTGATGAGGATGCAAAATAAAACATGCAAACACTTCCCAAACTAAAGCAAAACAAGGTTAAATCACTGAAAAAAATTTGCAAAATCTCAGAGATGAGCACACTGTAGCTAAGTACTCTGAGGGAGAAAACACTTCACCTTGAGGAAGTACCTCTGGCTCAGGGGAAATAGCCCAGATCTGTCGGCTAATAACTCAGCCTCTGCACAGATCCTCTACACTGCTCCACATTCACAAGCAGAGTGGTGTCCGGACTCACAGGGGTGGTGACAGAGGGCTGACTTATAATGAAGCTGTGTCCCGGGTTTGTTGTGTTTTAAACCATAAATCATCTTAGTTTTTACATCTACTTTCTCATCATCTTCAGCAGGAACTATTTGTGTGCCTTAATATGTTTAATGTGAGTTTATATGTGTAACAGATGCAGAAAAACAGCTTTAGCAATCACAGTGATCATGTTTGTCTTAGTATGTTGCTCTCTCTCACATCATATTTTGTATCACAGATACCGTGCTTCAAGTTTACAAAATAACCTAGTGGCTTGGATTCACAAAAACATGAAACCCAACTAAAAATACTAGATAGTGAAAAATAAAACCAGTGAAAACTAAATAAAGCCAGCAGATGTAAAAGTGGAGTAACTGCAAAAAGAGGAGAGCAAAGGGTCAGGAGAGCACATGACAACTTTAATTAAAGCCCACGCTGTTAGGCTTTTCCTAACATTCTTCTTGGAATGCCACTACCATGTGACATTCTCACATCCTATATAATTCTCATTTATGGAAGGCTAAATAGGCACAAATTGAAATAAAAATCTTTTAAAAATGTGAGATTTAAAAAAAAATTAAATTGGATTTCAGAATAGATAAATTGATATGTTAAAAATGAAACACATGGCTGGCCTGCTTATACAGAATTTCGAAATCCAGGTTTTATGTCATTTTTTGGCAGTGTTTTGCCTTATTTGATATTATCAGTAAGAAACAGATGTAGCATAATGCCCCTCAGGACTTATTTTGAGTTGATGCAGCGCCTATATGAAAATATTTTTTGTTTGGTGCATCTCTTCAGTAATCTGCATACATATTTAGTTTCACTGTATCCAAACACTTGTTCAGTTATATAGTTTACCACGGTCACCTCTAGGAGGCAGAGCAAGCTGTTTGTGACTCAGTGCTGCCAGGCATCCTTAGAGTAAGAGTCCAGAAATGTGTGAAGCAGATGCTGATGTACCAATAAGTTTGCAGATTCTACCTGATCTTTGTCAGCAAGAAATAAAACAGAATTTTCCCTGCACCCCAATGCTGTCAGCCTGAGTGATGTAAAACTGACATACTGTAACCAGGTCCATATTTAAGGGTGCATTTGCATCAGGATAGTCCAGGGGACTCGGTTCAACTCGGCAGGGAATTCTGACAATTTTTGCACCTNACCAGGTCCATATTTAAGGGTGCATTTACATCAAGATAGTCCAGGGGACTCGGTTCAACTGGGCAGGGAATTCTGACAATTTTTGCACCTTCGTTTGGTTTGGTTTGCTTTCACACTGCAGACCAAACTGCCTCAAACGTGTCATGCAGTTAGAAGAGCTGCTCACTAGGGTGCAGTATTTCCCAAAATGTCAGCTGATCAACATGAAAGAAGAAGACAATCTGGGCTATTGATTGTTCAGAACCGAGACTGGTCTGTGTGTTTTGGCTTTATATTGGTGTACTATGATCAGCAGGAGAGGCAACTATCCGACACATTGCAATACTTCTTATGCTAAACAACAATTAGGGTAAAGATAAGCGATCAGTTAGGAAACATTAAGAAGCACATGAGCAAATTGTAAAATTGATCTGATCTCATATCTCATACATAAGTCTATTAAATGAATAAATCTTTTAAAAATAAGTTAATTGCATCTACAGCGAGTGGGATCTGCTTAATCATAGAAGGAATAAAAGACTGCATAGCTGTTTGGGTACATCATAGCATCAACCACAATCAGCAGTAAGAACTTGGTCTACAGTGTGGCCTGGTTGGCTGGTCTGGTATTTGTCAGCCATTTTCTCTCCCATTTGTCCTCATATTCCTCTTCCGAATATCAATATTCTTAAAACACACTTTAACAACAGTATTTAAGCTTTTTCTCCTTCAAAAAACAAAACAAAAAACAAACAAACAAACAAACAAACAAACAAAAAACAGCAGATAAAGGACATGGCTAATTAACTGTTTTAACTAAATCTAATCAAAGCCGCTAAATGTTAAGTGAATTTTACTTTAAATAGATTTTTTAAAATTTTCCCTCACAGATATCACAACTATGTTTCATTAGCTGCATTAACAAGTTTATTCAGTGTAATGATGAAATAACCAAAATGACATTAGATTTTACTCTTTCCTGCATATGAGTAGGAATTTCCTCTAAAACTGTTGTTAACTGTGCACTTGTACCATTGCAACAAAACTGTTAAGCTATTCCTAATGCATAAAACTAGCCTGTAATTTTTAAACACATTGATATAGTTAGGTGTTTAATTTTTACTTTATTTTTGTGTGAAATTAAACGACTTCACATGCAAAATGAGTGAAATAAGGACTTCACACACAGAGAAAATCTCATGCAAACCTGTCTGTTGCATGATGTGTTTTGCAGTCATGTCCCATTAAAAAAAAAACAAAAACAAAACTTCCATTTCTTATTAAATCTAATCAATGTCCTGTTTTTTTATTTAATAAAGTTGTTAAATTAATATATAAAGGTTGTACTTTATTTAAGACATTTGAAGCCTTCCATAAGAAAAAGACTTTCTCATAATTGTTGTTTTTTTCCATGAACATAAGACAGTGACATGGGTGGGTGTGGTATGTTTTCAGTGTTGCTTGTGTATATGTCCAGCTTTCATGAATTTTGGTGGAGAGGTGGAGCCTGGCCAGACAGAAGAGACCAAATAAAACTGCAAATCAATGGACTGACTTTGGACTGAGATTTATGTGTACAAGTTACTGTGAGGCAACTACTTGGGCTTGAGTTGAGAGTAAGTTCTTCCGTGAAACAACTATAGAGCTGTGTCGGGTCATCACACCTGCACATGTTATTTGGAAGTCATGCAAAGAGAGACAGTTTAACAGGAAATAAGCCAAGCTAACTGCAGCATAAGATTTTAATCAGATTCTCTGGATCTTCTCTAAATGAATCTTTGCTGAGGTAAGATAAGTTATCCAAAGTTTTTTTTTATTTATTGAGATATAGTCTTTTTGTGTTCTTCTAAATTAACAATTAGATTTACATTTTCCTTTGTTTTTTAATGACAAATAGTTTTATCTTTTTATAAATATTTGTGATTTATGTCACATATATGCAAGCTTTAAACTACATTATTTGAATCTCTCTTCAGTTTAGTCCTGGGCTTTGACAAGAAGTACAAAAGAGGCTATGTTTTACAAAAGGTTTGACCAAAATTTTAAACAAGTTGGATGAAAATTGAACAAAAACTTAATTCACCTCAAAAATTTTCAAGGGACAGACTTTGGCCACTGTGGAAAGTTTAACCTATATTGTATAACAACCAGGGCCGGATTAAAAGTGCAGGGGCCCCTGGGCAGAGAGTGTCCAGCTCTCCCCTACCTATGCGATATTGTGAAAATTGTCCATGACACAATGTAAAACTACATTTCTAAAAATTCTCCGTCAGTGGTGCCAATAGCAGCACACTATACATTGTGGTGTAATTCACTGAATTATGTACATTTTGTTTCATGCCCATCTAGGTCGTCTATGTTGGAAATATTATGTTACCATTTATATTCTTTTGAGAGGCCTACTGCTATACGTGTCTAAAGAGTTGTGCCAACCATTCACGGTATCTAACCAAACCAGCTTGCTTGGAATTAGGAAGTCCCCGGAAGGAGTCCTTTCCAACCCCCCTTCCAAGGACTCCAAAAAGGGTGGGTAGATTAGATTAGATTAGATAAACTTTAT
>CM047997.1:12156284-12185523 GCA_026261665.1 Melanotaenia duboulayi | reverse complement strand
CACCTGGAGTAGGGTGTGACACCTGCACCTTTCACTTGTATCTCCCAGCGCCCATGGATGTCCGTTTTCACCTCTCCCAGATACATCACTGCCCCATCACCCAATTGCCCCGCAAACAGCCCGAATTGGTGCCCACTGTAGCAGTGCGCAGCCGGCTCGGAGCCTGGCAGAAGCCTGGAACCACTCAAGTATTCCGGACCCAGAGGATCGCTCAACACGTCCTGCGCGTTCAGGCCGAGCAGAGACAGCGCTGACTCGGACAGCGCCACGAACCTGGGACGGACCAGAGGCTGGAGGGACCAAATTCGGGAGAAAGAAGCAGCTGGCACCGTCCTGGACCCGGGCTGATCTGATACATCCACCGGCAGCTTTTTCAACGCGGTGTTGTTGAAAGGTAATTGCTCCAGAGCGGAGGACGGACACCCCGAGGACTCCATAGGAGTTGTGTGCGGCTTATGAGACGCCCTCATTGAGAGTTGTGGTGGCGTCTGAATGGTCCAAATCCATTAAATGGGGCGTTATAACATATAATACTACAATTATTAAAAAACAAAAAACAAAACAAAAAATCAAAACAAAAACAAAGGAGATACTTTGTCTATAAGTGTAAGTGTCTGATTAAAGAAACAGAAAAGGTCAAATAAAGGCACATCAATTAAATGTTTGTCTTATACAAATAATCTCCAGCAGATGGCAGCAACAATTCGAAGTCACATGCAGTTAAAAACCTAAATAGAGAAGAAGAATTTGCTAACAACAAATCACTTGCACTACGTGCATGTGTGTTTAGATAATTTTTTTTACGTTTGAAAAAGTGATTATTTGGAGTAAGACAGGTGGTACGTTGCAGATACAGTGGGGCAGAGCAGATATAGATCTGTGTCTGCCCGTAACAAGAAAAACTAACGTAGTAAACTGGCTATGTAGCTAGCCGGGAGGCTAATTGGAGGTAATCAAACTTTGCACAAGCTGGAGAAAATGGACTCAAGCGTTTGCACGGACGTTTCCAATGGTTTGTTTTTCACGAACCTAGTATTAAAAACAAACAACTCTGAATAATTTAAAGCGGTGACAGTTGGGCTAACACACTTTAATCTGTTTTTATACTCCGGTAAAATTAGCCTTTTTATACAGTTGGCCTATGAAATTAGTATAATAAGCTAGCATTTAGCGTTATCTGCAAACTGTAATGTCGTGTCAAGATTTGTCATTGGGTTTCACGTATCATTCTAAACAAATAGCGCCATATGATGTAAATTAATGTGTGTTTAGTAAGCAGATTAAAGTCTACATTACGTTGAGCAACGTTGTCGTTGTTGAACATGCACCCCAAGGTTGTATTCAAAGCAAAAAACTGTTCCTCCAGTTAACAAACAAAGCACTTTTCAGGCAAGATCCTTCTGATGAACGGTAACTAGAAGTTCTTAGATTCTCCATATTACCGTATCATTATGTTTTAATCGTTTGTCACGCCATTGTTAATTAGGTTTTTATTGAGAATAGTTTTATAAGTAGTCCATGGGCCTGTTGTCTGAGCAACCCAAGATCAGTTGACCAATGGATGATAGGCTGATTCTAGTTATACTAAAGCCAAAAAACACCAGATAAATGGCTATAAAACTGTAAACCAAAACACTGGTTTAAAGGATCAGAGGATGACATTTAAATTCCAATAACATAAATATCAATACCATAAATGTGGCAAATGTCATCAGTTGCTCCCTGAAGCTTTTTGTGTCCCATGATAATGATCCTATCTTTTCTAAAGTCTTAGCTGCAGAGCTGACTGTCCAACAAAATAGTTAAGCATTTATGTGCTTTTTATGAATTCTCATCCTCCTAACAGTGATTTTCTTGTTCTGAATGAAACCTTGTTTGACAAAGAAGGTGTGAGTTTTATTATTATTATTATTGTTATTATCAACTGGACTGATGTTTCCAGCTGTTTTCCCTCTCAATTTTAAATGTCTGTTTTTTCAGATATGTCCTTACCTCTGGCATCACTGCGCCTTCTGGTCCCCCCTCTTCAGCTCATAACAGCCTCAATGTGGCAGGTGATGAAGAGAAAAGATGTAATGAAGTACTGGGCGTTGGCAGAGTTTGTGTCTTTGGTGATGGACATTGTACCAGAGCTGCTGATGAACAAGCACAGAACTTTGCTAAATTTGGGATTAAGAGCTAGAGTGAGTACTAGCACAACTCAAGTCTTAAAATGTTTGATGAGGCTTGCATACAGGAGATAATTAAACTGCTCAAAAAAATAAAGGGAACACTTAGGCAAGGCAAATGTATTTGTATAGCACATTTCATGAGGTAGCCTGACTACCATTAGGTACTGASATGAGATCCTCAGACCCTTTGTGAGACCATATGCTGGTKYGGTTGGCCCTGGGTTCCTCCTAATGTAAGACAAATCTAGACCTCATGTGGCTGGAGTGTGTCAGCAGTTCCTGCAAGACGAAGGCATTGATGCTATGGACTGGCCTGCCTCTTCCCCAGGCCTGAATCCAATTGAGCACATCTGGGACATCATGTCTCTTTTCATCCACCACAGACTGTCCAGGAGTTAGCAGATGCCTTTGTCCAGGTCTGCGAGGAGACCATCTGCCACCTCATCAGGAGCATTCCCAGGCATTGTAGGGAGGTCCTACAGGCACATGGAGGCCACACACACTACTGAGCCTTATTTTGACTTGTTAGGATATTACATTAAAGTTGGATCAGCCTGTAGTGTTTTTTCCACTTTAATTTTGAGAGTGACTCCAAATCCAGACTTCTGTGGGTTCATAAATTTGATTTGCATTGATCATTTTTGTGTAATTTTGTTGTCAGCACAACTATGTAAAGAACAAAGTGTTTAAAAGGAATATTTCATTCATTCAGATCTAGGATGTGTTGTTTTAGTGTTCCCTTTATCTTTTTTTGAGTAGTGTATATTAACAAATAGACTAAATTTTAGATGAAATGTATTGTGACTGCAGGAGTAATTTTGTACATTATTTTCCTTCCTGACAACAGTACATTCTGGAGTTGTGTCGAAGTGAAGAACCTGGAAAACCTGAGTGTATTCTCTCTTACCTGGACAAGATAAAATTGCCACATTCTGCTCTGGTAGAAGTCAGTGTCTATGTTTTAGTTTTTAAATTACATCCACTTTTCTACTTTAACATGCTTGCCACTTAGTCATACATGACCACGTTAGTTATGTAATCTTTATAATCTATATTGTAGGTCAGAGAATCTGAAGAGGAGGAGGTAATAGCCAACTTTCTTGAGTTAATTCAGATTCTGCTCAAAGATCCTGAAGAAAGAGAAGACTTTTTCACGGTGAGGAAGTTTCATTTGCTCCTTTTTAAAGAAAATCTTTTTACTCTTAATGGTTAGTAGGAGGTTTGGTTCTATAACTTGTTCTAAGAAATGTTTGAATTACTATTTACAGTAGCAACAACAGTAATAGTATTTTCTCTGTGTGTATATGATGCTAAAGAACACACTTGGCTTTTTTATTTTTGTCCAGTAAAATCATTCGTAACCACATCTTGTTTGATTTGTAGGGCGCGTTCTTTGCAGAGTACGGCCTGCAATATGACAGTGACTTGGAGATGCTGTTTTCTGAGTTCCTGTCTCGACTGAGTCAGTTGCTGCCAGTTCCTGATCTCGAGCAGGTAAGGGGATCTCATTAAAGTAAACGCTTCATTAAAGTACACCTACAATCACAGTATTAAAATATAAGGAGGTTAGGGTGTTTGATAGGACTGTGGAAAGGTTTTAAATTGCCTCTCATGTACTTATCTTAAGTTTCTTAGACATTAAACCTTCTTGTAATTAAAAAAAAAGTTTTAAACAATAGTTCTTCAGGCTATGTTCAGAAGATCATTCATATTTTTCCTTAAACATTGGCTGCTTTTTAAAACCAATTTCCAGTGCATTCCTAATTGAAGGGATGAACCAGTGTTACGTTAACACATGACAAATGGCAATAAAGCAATTTAAACTGCATCTTTAGACATTTTGCTACAAGCAGATTGTCACAGACGCATCATTTGCTCCATTTCTTCAGTTGCATCCACAAAAAAGCTAATTATACCCCATTTTAAAGCAACACTAAGTAACCTTGCAGTTTTAAAACTTAATGCATCTGATTTGTTTTGGAGGTACTGTGACATTTATTATGTGCATACCCGGAGCTGTCGTTGCCAAGCTCTGTCCAGAGGCATAGAAACCACACNATATGTGCATAGCTGTCGTTGCCCAGCTCTGTCCAGAGGCATAGAAACCACACTTAACAACTTTCAACAGCATTTTCCTTTACATCACCATGTCACATTAACACACTGGCCATTACTGCGTCCACCATAACTGATTCATCAAAGAAATGCCAAGAGGACATTTTTGGAGCAACAGATAACTTAAAATTAGACTAACATTTACTGGCTGGAGAGGGCTCAGAGAAGAGCCAGGATGCAAGACAGATGCTGGATATCGTTAGGGGGTGTCTCAGTGATGAAATCTGCCAAAGATCAGTTGTGTGGTTTTAACAGATACAAAATACTTTTAATGAACAGCATTTTGAGAGAAATAATGGCTAAAAGCTTTAAAGAAACTGGACATGTTTCATATCAAGAAACCTGTCCGCGATATCATCAAGAAATAAGAAAAAATAAAAATCCTGGACCTGAGAGATGCAACTGGACCGAAAACAACAAAATGCACCCAACATCCAAAGAAGAGCGTTAGAAAGTCTTTCAAGAATCCTGAATAACTATTCCCGATAACTTTATTAAAGAGACTAGAACAGCTTTTCTAAGAAGGTTCAAGATGTGTTGAGGGGTAATTGTGTTGAAGCTGTGTTGTGCAGAGAATGAAACCCTGGTCATACCAATGTACTGACTTACAAGTTTGTTAGGTTCATACAAACTGCCTTATTTAATGTCCTTTTGTTGAATAAACAAATGTGTTCATTAAGTGTGAGCACAAGTTTAAATAAATAGCTGCTACTATTTTCTGTTGTACTCGCAGTATATAAAGAAAGAAGAGGGTCACAAGACTTTTGTAATGTGCCAATAATGCACGTCTTATATTGCCGAAGGGAATCTTGAGATTTCACATGGATGCTGTTGCATCAGTATACATTTTTCCAGCAATTCCAATTTAGGCCACTAGAGGGTGTATGTAGCACATCAGTACCAGTCCAGATGTAATTGTACTGTAGTTTTACCAGTGCTATGTTAAACTTGTAGAACTAATCTCTACTCATCTGCCTGCAGTCTGTAGCATCAAGCAATAATGTAAGCATAATAAATGACAGCTGTAATCTCTTCAGTTCATTAACGAAGTCAAGTTCCATCAGTTTCTACACCCTGGTGCATTGCAGAGTACCCTGAATAAAACAATAAACTGTTTTGCATGACATGCTTGGCATACAGTATGTCTCGTACACAGTAAATTATGATTCACTTTAAACTAATAAATACATCTGCTCTCAAAATATGTGCAATCTATTTTGCATTTATTCCAGTGGTTTTTGCATTCCCTTACCACAGTACATGCAGGTTCTTACCAGTAACTGCATAACAGCTGCATATGCTCAACTCAACTCTATTTATAAAGCCCTTTAAAACAACCACAGTTGAAATGAAGTGCTGTACATATTTATTCAGCATGATATCTTGTTTAATACCTTTAATATCTATGTTCAGCTATATGTTTGTTGGCATAAAGTGCAGAAAACTTATTTATAGGACGAAACAGACACTCTGTTTCGGAGGTATTGGATTTGAATTTAAAGGGTTTTGAGACCTAAAGGTTTAGAATATATGGTGAAAAAAGGTGCATATGAAAAGTTTCTTGAATGATAAAAGTGACCATATCTATGTCTGTATGTCCATCTATGTCACACTTATTTATCCTTTNTTATTCCATCCCATCCATCTATGTCACACTTATTTATCCTTTACAGGGAAAGTACCCTAAGGCTTTTTTTTATGTACTCTCTCCACCATCAAATTCCTTTTTTATTGTCATTTTTGCCACAGACTGTTTCCTGGCTTGGAGCTGAAAGCTCTGTGCTGGAGGACTGTTTTCTGAAACTGTCTGAACCTGCAGACTTAAAAAGTCTCCTCCAGTACCACAAAAACCCCGGCCATTTGGACGAACATGGTTGGTCTCTTCCTGAAATCCTATTTATTTTATATTTTCTATAACTATGTCGTAATAACTTGTGTTCCTTTTTTGTCCCGTTTGAGCAGTTCTACCTTCTAGGATGGGCCACAACATCCTTTCCACTCTATCCATGCGAACGGGGAAACCATCAGATCAGCCCAACCAGTCACGTCCACTGCAAGGCCACAGTGATCCCACAGACGTAGAACCGTTGGTGGATGTTGAGGTTGAAATAGTAACAGTTTCTGATTATGCAGACTTAGAAGTAGATGCAAGTACCAATGTTGAAGTGGTGATGGAAGAAAACTGCTTTGATGGAACAAACACAGTGACTGAAGATCATCTGGTAGTATTTCCAAAAAAAAAGATGGAAGAAGAGGAAGCTGGTGAAGCAGAGGAGGCAGCAACAGAAGGTTTTGTGTCCTCCCAACATAAACTCCCTGTAGGACCACATGATTGTCCCGACTGTGAAAAGAAATTTAAATTTGCCTCTGCGCTATTGGCCCACAGTGTGATCCACACCGGAGCACGCCCCCACCACTGCAGCGACTGCGGCCGCTGCTTCTCCTTCAGGCAGTCCCTCGACAGGCACAGACACACTCACAAAACTGGACGCACGTACGAATGCATCATCTGCAGGGAGACTTTCCATTCTTTGTCGGCTCGTACAGTGCACAAGCAAACACACATGGAGGATGGGGTTTACACATGTCGCCAGTGTAACAAGAAGTTCAGCTGGGAGCTGACCCTGGCAAAGCACCTGAAAACTCACATTGACGATCCCAACACAGACAAGCCTGTAGGGAACCTCGAGGATGAGCAGGAGGCTGTAAAAGCTGTTGACGGCATCAGCGTGGCTAACACTGCACCTAAAGGTCAGGTGCAAACAGGTGATAGAGGCGATCAGGATCCACAGTGGGCAGAGTGTCAGAGCAATGAGCCTGGAAATTCGGTTGCTGAGTCAGACAATGATGTCATTCTTCCGGAGAAAGTCCGTGCAAGCGGACGCAAACGCAGACCAACAATGAAGATCCAGGTGATAAATTTACAGAAGCGCATGGCCACTAAAATAAAGGAGAGAACCAACCCTCTACTGCTGAAGACGGCCTCTTCTGTTTGGTAAACCATCAGTCTATCAGTTGTCCCTTATTAATTGACACATTTGCTAAACTTGAGAATTTTTATTAGCTCATTTTTATTTAGATAGACTAAAGTGATTTTAATTAAAACTAAAATCCCAAAGTAGAGGCAACTCACTCTAAAAGGCTCTTTCATATTTTCCTAACAAATTTCATTGGCAAAGATCCTGACTCCCCAGTTCATAGAAAACATTTTATCCCCTAAAAAAATGGTTTGTTGCTGTAGCATCATGATGTATTTGGCAGCTCTGCCTCGTCTTCCCTGATTCTCTTTCAGAAATCCAATTAACGTGGTTTGATTGTGTAATAAAACAGAAGTTGCTTGTTTCTGATTGATGTTTCATTTGACCCTGTAGAAGCTCAGATATGTTTGGGGAGGACTTGGAAGTACTTTCAGAAGAACCTGTGTAAAACACACGATATTTTTGTGCGGATGTGGCTAAGATATCAGCCTGTGGACTGAATGTGTTTTCTAACCAAGAGAGAGAGAAAAGAAATATTTTAATTTGTTCAAACTTCTGCTGCCCAGCATTTTTTTTACTTTCAGTAATTTTTTTTAACAACGAAAAAGAAGAAACTAAAGAATTTACTTAACGTGGTTCTAAAATTGCTAATGTTAGGCTAATTTTGTAATAATGAGAAGGAGCTGATTGTAATAAACTGTCTGGTTGAATATGATTGTTTCTATTATGGGAAAACGGGCTGATTTAAAGTGAATTATAATTTCTGTCTTGCAGTTCAGAACACTCTTATGGGACACCCCTGGTCTCAAAAGAAGGCGATGAAAGTGAGTATTTATTTGTGGAAATGCTGTTTTTTAATATTCTCACCATAATAACTTCTCAGATATAAAAGAGTAAAATACTGAAGTCCTTATTGACTCACTGAGAACTATTTGTTTCTGTACATTTCCGTTTTTGGTGCAGTGTTGCCACGTTACCACTGAAAAGCAGCGAATCCCTGCTACATGACATTAGATTGGGCTGGTTTGCATATTCATGACACCGTTATGTCATGTTTACACTCAGCTTTGTTAAATCTTTAATTGTATTGGCTCTTATTGTCTGTCGTTAGATATGTGGTCTATGAATACAGTCAAAACATTTCAGTACTACCAGTATATCTTTGCCACCAAAGTACCTAAAAAACTCTTTTATATAAATTTGATGAAACTAATTTAATTGGAAAACCTACAATGCCATAAAATTGGTGTCTAGATAAATTGTAAAATAGAAATTCAAATTCAAAAGCAAATAAAGTGTCCTCCTTTATTTTTTTCTTTTCTTCCTCAGATGTCTCATCGGCTGCTTTCTCCTGTCCTAAGTGCTCCTTCCACCACTCAGCAGAGATGGCGGTCCTGCAGCACATCGACATGGTCCACTCTGCTGAAACAGCAGAGGATAATTCATCCCCGCAGGGCCTCACGGGTGCTGAGGGACACTTTCAGTGTGCCGACTGTGGGAAAAGCTATAAGTTTCAGTCCTTGCTTAAAGCCCATCAGCGCATTCACACAGGGGAGCAGCCCTTCACCTGCTCCCAGTGTGGACAACATTTCTCCTTCAAACAGTCACTGGAGAGGCACAAGCAAACGCACAAGCCCGGACGCAAGTACAAATGTCTGATCTGCGGAGAGCTCTCCAGGTCTGCAGCAGATCAGAGAACTCACAAGAGCACCCACATGGAGAATGGGGAGTACCTGTGCTCACAGTGTGGACAGACGTTCACCTGGAAGTCGGCGCTGGTGAGGCACCTGAAGACCCACAGCAGGGACACTGAGAAGGTGAAGAGTTCTTATAAATGCCCTCGCTGTGACCTGGGCTTCAGCTGTGCAAGTTACCTTAACAGGCACCTCCAGACCCACCAAGAGGAAAGAGTCCACGTCTGCAACTGCGGGAAGAGGTTCGCTTACCGGGCAGCTCTCACAGCACACCAACGCATTCATCAGAAAGAGCGGCCGCACATATGTGCACAGTGTGGAAAAGGTTTCCTTTATAAGGGTGGTTTGCTGAGCCACATGAAGATCCACTCAGAGGAAATGCCCTTCATGTGCTCTTACTGTGGCAAGAGCTTCAAGAGGGAACGCAACATGAAGAAACATGAGCGCTGCCACACCAGAGAAAATGTTTTCAGCTGCTCACAGTGCGACAAGAGTTTTGTTTATAAAGCCACGCTGATCAGACACGAGCTGACGCATTCTGGTGAGAGGCCGTACCTCTGCTCCGACTGCGGGAAGGGGTTCTTCTCTCATGCTGAGCTTTTAAAGCACGAGCGCTTCCACACGGGCCACAAGCCGTTCCAGTGTCCCCACTGTGGCAAGAAATTCACGCAGTCCTGCTACTTGACCATCCACCTGCGCTACCACACGGGGGTCCGGCCGTACTCCTGCTCTGAGTGTGACAAGAGCTTTCTGAGCGCCAACCGGCTAAAGAGACACCAAAGAACACATTCAGGGGAAAAACCGTATCTGTGTGTCGAGTGTGGAAAAGGATTCAGGCAATCTTATCATCTCAAGATGCATCAACGAACACATGTTTCATGAAGAAAGCAAACATAGAAAGAAACATCCCTTCAAACAAGTTTATGTTGAATATTGTTAATAGCAGGGATCACCAACTCTGGTCCACGAGGGCTGGTGTCCCGCAAGTATTGGATGTTTCCCTACTGCAATACCTTATTCAAGTCTGCTAATGACCCAGTCATTTAAATCAGGTGTGTTGCTGCACGGACACATCCAGTACCTGCAGGATACCAGTCTTCAAGGACCGGAGCTGGTGAGCCCTGCTCTGAAGTGAGTGTGAAGCGGATGTTCCCAGATTTAGATGCCAAATTATATTTTTGCTTTTCTTTTGTATGCATTCAAATTTATACCCACCATAACAGACTGATGCAAAACAGCTACGATGTTTCCCATCTACTATATGTGCACTGAAATCTGATTGTCCTAATTTTTAAAGTGATACACATGGTAATAAATAACCACACAGTGAGCTTCAAATGATATAAAAGTTGTTTTTTTTTGTTCAAATGGGTAATTTAATTACTCCTGAACTTGGACAGCAACCTGCAGTACTGCAGTGAAATCAGTTTTAGGTTAGATATTTGACAGATGTTTGCTCTGGAGGTACCAGCATCTCTGTAAGAGAGCATAGACAAATTCTCAGCTTTCTGTAAAATGGAAGTCCTCATACAGGATGTAAAAAAGCGAGTGTGTCCAGGTTTGTATCCACGTTCTTCTGCCGGTGGTAGTATTGGTCAACTAGAAGCACTCAGAGAGTGCAGACCTACACCAAGCCATAGGGTCACTTACCTGAGAAAAAACCCAAAAGGCCCGACTACCTACTCCGTACCCCCTATATTTTGAAACTTCTGGATCATCAGATCCAGAATAGCAACATGATCTGGGTCAAACAATGTCAGATTATAATACCTATGATACCATCTTGATTTTTTTTTTCTATTGCTAATGATTCTGGGCATTATCTGATGAGTTTGAAGCTGTAATTGTAAAATTATCCCTATTTCCCAATAGTAAAGAATCCTTAAAATAAATAAATAAATAAAATCCAGGATCCAGCCAGTGACAGTGTGGTGTTTTATAACGTTTTGGACATTCCTGCACTGCATGCATGGGTTCTTTACCGGAGCTGCATCAGTGACCTGGTGTATGGCCATTATTAAACTCTCGACGTACGATACAATAAATTATCACCAGACGTCAAACGCTTTGTTTTGTTCATTTAGCATTACATTTTTTTTGTCCCTAAAATAATGAATAAAAACTATAAATATATATATTAAACATTTATTTTGTTATATGTTCAGAAATTTCAAATTCTTTCTCTTTATTTTAGAAAGATGTCAAATCAAGGACTGTTCCGGTGCCGGTTCGGGACCCAGATCTTATTGAATAGTCTGAAATGCTCTATAAACTTGACACGATCCTGCTGTGTAACACCCTCACACAGATTCTGATATTTAGCAGTTAAATTCCTCATAAATTTCCTGTTTTCTTTATGAAGACCTTGGCAATATTTTCTGCTAATGTGAAGACTTTGTAATGACCATTTTTATCTTTCTTCATCGTGCACAGATCTGATAGACAGCTGTATCTGAAGAGCTTCTATTCGGGATGCTGCATTTCAGAGGTTGATATGCCATCCATTCAACTTTCCTTGCAAAGTTGCACAGTTCTGACCTACAAAATGGTAATAAATAGTCTTCATCTAACCACCGGAACAGGNGAAATGGTAATAGTCTTCATCTAACCACCGGAACAGGACCTAAGTCATGATAATGTCCGCACATACAAGTAGAGAATATATGTCCCTCTTGTAAATTTATTTCCAAATTCAGGTGGTTCGTTACAAACATGTAAGTTCAGTTTGTTACAGTTTACTGCTGCAGGAACATCCTCTGCATCAACGTGCAGGTCACAAAGAAGATGGATTTGAACTATAAAATAATCACTTAATCTACTCAAACTATGTCATATTGCCTTGACTGTGTTTTAACTGTTTACTGATCATGAGTCATAACTTCATGTTTTTCCTGCATTTTAATTTTTTTTATTAAACTTAATAAAATCTGCAAACTTGTTCAAATGTATAAATGTAAGAGCGTTCCTACAGATCTTCTATCGTAACGAGTGCATTTAATCTCCAGGCTCTCCTGCAACAAAATACAGAGCAGAGGAATGTAACTTTATTTTTAAAAATTCAGAAACAAAAGTTGTATGCAAATTCTCTCTTTATTTGCAAACACGAGCAGATTATTTAACTTTGTGTATGAAAAGAAGCTTTAAACATTTTCTTCAACTGCTGTTGATTCATTTCAAATCATAACCAAAAACAATCAGCTTACAGGCTTTATTTAGTGTTACACGTTTACAGGGATTTACCGAAGCTTCACTTACAAGGTGGGACATTTAATCTGAAACATAAATGTAGACGTACTAAACTAAGATACAGGCGAGTTCACTAACAGACGACTTTGGTGCAGGTCTCCAGAGACGTCCTCTCTATGGCTGAGAACTCACCGACGTGATAGTTTGAACAAAAGCACCAAGAGGACCGAGTTAAGGTGATAAAAAGCATCAATTGTGCTGATGACCTACACGGCTATATGCAGAGTGATGGGGCAGTGGTCGCTCCCCATCGCCTTGTTACGAATCTTGCTGTCGCACAGACCTGGCACCAAGGAGGAAGACAACAAGAAATAGTCAAGCCTCCAGCCCACATTCTTTGAGCGGGCGTTCATCATGTACGTCCAGAAGGTGTAGGCATTTGTTTGCTCGGGGTAGAGCTCGCGGAAGCTGTCGACGAAACCGGCCGCCAGCAGCTGGCTGAAGCCTTCACGCTCCTCTGGGGTGAAGCCAGCGTTTTTCTTGTTACCCTTAGGGTTCTTCAGGTCGATCTCCTGGTGAGCAACGTTGAGGTCACCACACAGCACTAGAGGCTTCTGTATGTCAAGCTCGCTCAGGTATGATCGGAAGTCCACGTCCCAGGTTTTGCGGTAATCTAAGCGAACAAGACCTCTGCTGGCATTTGGTACGTAGGCGGTCACAAGGTAGAAGTTGGGGAACTCTGCAGTGATGACCCGGCCTTCCTTGTCATGCTCTTCTTTTCCTGGAAGATTATAAGGTTTTATTTTAACCAACAAACATATTTCAAAGATGGTTAAATTGTTTATAAATTGCCCCACAAAACAAATATATTAAATTTGTATGAGAACATACAAATGTAACACTCACCAATGCCATAGGTCACTTTAAGGGGTTCAGTCTTGCACAGCATCGCTACACCACTGTAACCCCCTTTGTCATCAGAAGCAGCCCAATACTTATGGGGGTACTCTGGCATTGAGGTGATCTCAGCAGGGAGCGCTTTCTCTGCACACTTGGTCTCCTGAAGGCACAAAACATCTGGATCCTCCTCACGCACCCACTGAAAACAGCAAGTGTGACAATTAGCCTCAAGATTTCTTGAAACGCGGGTGGCTAAGCTATCATTTTTATTTCTGCAAACTTACATCCAGACCCTTCTTTTTCACCCATGCCCTCAGCCCATCCACATTCCATGAAGTGATCTTCATGTTGGCGCTGCGTCCATCTTTGCTGGTCATTTTGTCCGGAGGATCGTCGTACAATACCGGCGCCTCTGGTTCCTTGGCCTTCTTTGCTTTCTTAGCAGAACCTCATAGATTAAAGAAAGTGGCATGTGAAGTTTGTAAAACATGCCCCCCCTTCCTTGTCTTCTAAACCATACAAGATTTATCCATGCATTATTTTAAGTTGTCATACCAGAACCTGTGTCATTCTCTCCCTCAGCCGTTGCCTCCTCAGCTTGTTTGCCTCTCTTCATACTTGAAGTCGTTCTGACACCAAACACACCTCGCAGACACACAACACGCACACACAATAGGATACCACTGGAAAAGCACAGGAATTTCATGGTTAAAACTAAAAATGCTACAAGATCAATGCAGGACAATCTGGCTTTCACATGTGGGTTATTATAAATAGCTTTATTTTTTTCTTTCTGTTTACTGTGTGTAAAACGATTTGCTCTATTTCCAGTTTTATATAATAATTTAGAGGGTAAATGTTTAGGGAGTTTACACAAAACTGTTTCTACAGATTTGATCGCGGCATCTCCTACCCATTTGCCTACTTGCAAGGAAAACATTGTGATCATATCTCTGAATACACGTGTTTGAAAATTGGGCCTGGCAACGATTAAATTATTTTTTCTGGCCGTACACACTTTTATTTTTTTAAAATCAAAAAGCAGCGGACACAACCTTAGTCTGGATGCAAGTCCTTGGTGTACCGTGCTATAAATTCAGACACTGACTTAATTTACTGTATGCACGTGGGGCACAAATAAAACAACAAATAAGCTGCTTATCGCTTGTTCCTCGTTGCACGACTTGAGCTGATAGCAAGCTGTGCTAACGTTAGCTTCGAGCCCATAACAAAGAACAGGAAGGCAGCAGCAGGCGGCCTGCAACCCCAATTAATAAATTGACAATTAGATACCTAAACATCCCATTCGCTTATCGGATTCATCAACAAATGCAAATTTGTTTAATAATGTCGTCGCTTCGGACACGTTTCAGGAAAAAGAGATGCAAATAATCTTACGTGCACTTTAACAACAGGATGCAAAGCCAAGGCAAGTGCTGCTTCCCAGTCACTCCCCCCCAAGCGCATTCACATGCTCGCACTGCACAAATAAGATACTCCGACCACGTGCTGGTTGTTCTTGGTGGTTGCCCTCACATGTGCCTGAAAGTTACTAAGAAGTGCCACGTTATTCTTAAGTAAGGTGATTTTTTTTTTAAATATATACTGCTGTTTGTTCCAGTGCATAGAAAAATACTACGCAGTTCCCCTTTGTNAAAAAGTTAAATATATACTGCGGTTTGTTCTAGTTAGTAGAAAAATACTACGCAGTTCCCCTTTGTCAAACGTTTGCTTAAAATAAAGTTTTTATATTGAGGCATTTTTGAAAGCTCTCTGTCTGGGTCCTTGCAGCTTAACATGGAGTTATTCAGCTGCAAAAGTTAGCCGAGATTACAACTGTAATGCTTTTAAACTTAATTTGCTATTAATTTGGATTATTTTGTTTTGCGTGAAAAAAGAGAAAAGGTTAGTAAACACATTTATCTTTAGAAGCAGTTTTGATAAGAACTATTTACGGCAAGGCTGAACTTTTATCCCCTGACAATTAGCATAGCCGCTAATTACACAGCTACACAATGGTATGTTTTGACTGGGTATTTTACATTTTTAATTAAGTGGTTAATTGTGTGTTTATGATGTTTATGTGTATGCTGTTATGGGAGTTTAAAATCAAAATAGTTTTAGCTCTTGAAACCTACTTATAACATGAAATTTATACTAGGAAAACAAAATGCATCAAATATTTTTAAAACGTTTTGACTCAAAGTTAGCAATTCCTTTACTGTTACAAAAAAAACAACAACAATATTTTAATATCTGATGAGAGTATACAGTTATACACTATGCTTGAGTCGTACCATAATACCATCAATCTGTAATCTGTATGGGTAAATCCTCAATGGCAGAGTTCTGGTTGACATCAAGTGTAGCTTTCTCTATTAAAGAAGGGTCACCTCTTGTCTCTAAAGTCCACTTAACTAAGAGTTTTTGTAAAGGTAACTCACTGTAAGATGTGTCGTAACTGAATTTCTCTACACCATTGTGGCTTTTTAAAATGAACTTTCATGATTAATTATAGTGTACAACATTACAAAAAAAAATAATAATTTGCAGTCATAGGTAATGCTACGTGTCAACTGAGCAGCTTACAGTAAGAACAAGAAGATCTGAAGAAGACCACCCTATGAATGTACATACAACATTCAGAGACCTATCTGGTTGTCTACATTCCAACATAATCTGTTAAAAATGGAGCCCATTTCGGATATTACGTCATCCTATAATGCAAGAGACATAGTTTAAAAGGATATAACTGGGAGATATATTCAGTTAAGTAGAGATCTAAGATAATAAATGTTGACTGATTGCAGTTTTGATTTTGAGTATTTAGATATCCAAATAAGCTTTTTTTCCAAACTTTGCTGAAAGGGCGATGGAGAGATGAAGGAGTAAGGAGTTTTCTTTGCAAGAGGATAATTTTTTAGTCATAAATACAGATTGTTTGTGCCTTTTCTGAAAACCTTTTTCAGCTGCCATGACTGTTGTAATTGGATTTGAAGGCAGTGCCAATAAAATTGGCATTGGCATAATCAAGGATGGCGAAGTGCTTTCCAACCCAAGGCGGACCTATATTACACCTCCTGGTCAAGGCAGGTTACTTTAAAACACCCTCAAGACACTGGTCATAAGTCTAAATCTAAATAAATCTAAAGTGCTTTTTTATGAGGCCAACAGCATGTTATTTAACACAACAGGGTTCATGCCAAGTGAGACGGCAAGACACCATCGTGCAGTCATACTGACTGTCCTGAAGGAGGCGCTAGAGCAAGCCGGACTGACACCTGCAGATGTCGACTGTGTGGCGTACACCAAAGGTAACAGAAAACCTTTGGCGTATGTATATATGTACTTTTATGTTATGTATGGCTGTCTGCGGTATGTGTGTAAACAGTTAGGCTCAGAAATATTTGGACAATAATACAATTTTCATGATTTGGACTCTGTATGCCACCACATTGGATTTTAAATGAAACAACTGTAATGTATTTGAAGTAATGCCTTTCAGGTTTAATTCAAGAGGTTGGAACGAAATATCCTATAAATCTTTTAGGAACCATTTTTATGCAGTCTCCATTTCAGGAGCTCGAAAGTAACTGTAAAAGTAACATTACTGTAAATAAAGTGTTTATTTATTTTTCCTTTGTTTTCTTTTTCTTCTAAATAATTAAACTTTACCATGTCTCATTTTCCATCACAGGTCCGGGTATGGGTGCTCCCTTGGTAACAGTAGCTATTGTAGCCCGCACAGTCGCACAGCTCTGGGGGAAACCGCTGCTCGGAGTCAACCACTGCATCGGACACATAGAGATGGGCAGGCTCATCACCAAGGCAAACAACCCCACTGTGCTTTATGTAAGTGGGGGCAACACACAGGTTTGTTTCAGTCTCTAAAGATGACAGTGAAGCGGTTTGGTCATGTTTATTAGCAGCGAATATAACACTGTTGTGTATGTCACACCGTGACCTCAGGTTATTGCGTACTCAGAGCGGCGGTACAGAATTTTTGGGGAGACCATTGACATTGCAGTTGGTAACTGT
Source organism: Melanotaenia duboulayi (assembly GCA_026261665.1). NCBI lineage: Eukaryota > Metazoa > Chordata > Actinopteri > Atheriniformes > Melanotaeniidae > Melanotaenia > Melanotaenia duboulayi. Next base: position 12,168,441 of record CM047997.1, on the reverse strand, counting down.
TTGGACAGGTTTGCCAGAGTAATTAAGGTTTGTGTTTTTTTAGTCATCAACTATTTCCCTTCTTTTTTTTCTTTTTTATTTGGAAGCAGTAGATATACATTAACGCTTTTATGTGGAACTGTGTCTTCTGTCAGATTTCCAACGACCCCAGTCCTGGTTATAACATTGAACAGATGGCCAAAAAGTGAGTAGGATCATTAAGTTGTTTAACTGAATAGCTGGCACTGTGCTGATGTGTACTTAGTGTTTGTATTGCTTTTATCCTTTTTAAAGTTTAACTACACACCTTACTTTTTGCTTAACTCCACCCACTGCCGAATTAAAAAAATTTCATGAAACTGCAAGGGTTGGGGTGCAAGGTCTGGGGAGGGTCAGGGGACGGAGAGTGGGTGGGTCAAGATACACAGCCGGAAATGATTGACAGGCAGCAGCTCAGCTCCCTAGAATGATGGAAAGCGAGATTCACAAAGCAGCTACGCCACAGAGCGGTATTTGAGGTGGAAGACTTTCCTCCTCCTGTATCTACACATGAACAAGGTGGTTCTGAACCATATCAGTCTGAGCCGTTAGCGCTGTAGTCCTACCTGTCAGCAGCTCAAGATAGCTGTGGAGACTCGCAGCAGGTTGTGGCAGCTGCAGGAAGTGTTACTGTAAGTTGCCTCTGCTACGATTTGAGCTGCTGTCTGTCACCAGATGAGGATCAGCAGGTAAAGAATAAAGTCCGGTTTTACCTTTTATGAAAGCACAAATCTGTCCCGTTGCAGGAATNCTTTACAAAAGCACAAATCTGTCCCGTTGCAGGAATATTTCATCAGAAACGCTGTGAATGAATAGTAGTCTGGAACTAGCAAATTTACACCAGATAAGTTCACATCCCTTCATATGCGCTGGTGGGCATTGTTTTCAGTGTCTGCTAGGCAAGGACCCATCTGTTTGCATCTGGGGTCTTTAAAATTTTGAAATGATGTAGATAACCTCTATGTCATAAAAAACATAACCGGATTTTACCCTGTAGAGGGCANCTGGTGGGCGTTGTTTTCAGTGTCTGCTCGGCAAGGACCCATCTGTTTGTACCTGGGGTCTTTAAAATTTTAAAATGATGTAGATAACCTCCATGTCACGAAAACCATAACCGGATTTTACCCTGTAGAGGGCAATGTGAGACATTTTTTAACCACAAACTCCTGTTTTTTAAATAAACTGGAAAAAATACAAATTTTATCAACAGAATATGTAATTTTCATCTCAATTAAGTTATACTGTGTTGTTGAAAGCTCAAAAAACACATTTTTGGGTGCACTACCCCTTTAAATTTGCTTGTTCATGCTTTCAGAGGGAGTCAGTATGTAGAACTGCCGTATACTGTAAAAGGAATGGACGTGTCATTTTCTGGGATTTTATCATTTATTGAGGTAAGTTATGGTGTTAGTACGGAAGGGCTCATTATTTCAGGAAGAGACTGAAAACTAAAACACATGAAGGCTTCAGTTTGAAGTCTACTATGTTAATGTTATTTTAGTTCATGATTCCACCATTTTTTTTTCTGTTTCATAGGAAGCTGCTAATAAAATGCTGAAGTCTGGTCAGTGTACACCAGAAGACCTGTGTTTCTCACTTCAGGTACTAAAACCAGGGAATTTAAGTTCCCTTGTTTTTCATTGTCTATTAAAATCTATGCAGTTCAGTTTATATTTATATGTTAATAATGGCTTATAACAGTGATGTTAACTCAGTGACATCCGTACTAACTTCTTCTGACTCCACAGGAAACAGTGTTCTCCATGCTGGTGGAGATTACCGAGAGAGCCATGGCTCACTGTGGCTCCCAGGAGGTCCTTATTGTTGGGGGCGTTGGCTGTAAGTACCACATAAATAAGCAGGAACAATATAACACAAGTTTTATTAGATTTACAGAATTTGAAAAACTGGATACTTCAGGTTGAGTATAGATGGGGTATAGACAGTTGGTTGCACTCTATATGAACAGACGGCATTGTATCCTACACCAGTTCATTTGAAGTGGTTGTGCTGACCTCAGGAACTTCTAACTGGACTAAACTAAGTTGTACAAATGTAGAGATTATTGCGCTTGACTTGTGGAGGGTGTGACCTCTCCTCTCCCCTGCAGGTAACCTGCGTCTGCAGCAGATGATGGGGGTGATGTGTGAAGAGAGAGGAGCCAAGTTGTTTGCCACAGATGAAAGGTCTAACACTCAGAACATTTTCATGCACTTTGAAAATGGTTTAAGAGTTTGTTTCACTTTCAAATCCATGAACAGTTGGCAGGAGGATCCTGGTCAAACACTTTAATAGCTCTCTGGTTCTCATACTCAAGCTGTCATGTTTTCTCGTCATGACTTGACCTCTCTACACACTTTCTAAAGTAGTCTGGGATGTTGCATAACATACGACTCTATGCCACAGATTCTGCATAGACAATGGAGCAATGATTGCTCAAGCGGGCTGGGAGATGTTCCGTTCTGGTCAGGTGACTGAGCTGGAAGACTCATGGATTACACAAAGGTAATATTACTTGTGTATGTATGTGTGCGTATATAAAATAGAATCAAATAAAACTCCAGGCAGCCATTTGCGAATTGTGCTGTCAGTTTTGTTACCCATCCATATTGATCATTGCTCCTTGTGTTTACAGGTACAGAACAGATGAAGTGGAGGTGACGTGGAGAGACTGAATGAGAGATGTGGTTCTAAACATGCAAATCTTATTACATGTGGAGTGCAGTACAGTTGGCCATAAAAAGGGACAGTTGAGCATTAACTCCTAAATGTTGCATGTATGAATCTCTGCTCTGTTCTATAAAAAATTTTAGTTGAAATATATTTGGGATGAGACAAGTTTAACTATTCCACGTTTATTTCCCTTACAATCTATATATCCAAAGCCTTGGGTGTTAATCTGTGCCACAAAGCTCCACTTGTGCTCAAAAGCAATAAAAACTTTAGCATTTTTTCCTCTTATCATGGGTATGAACTCTATTTTGATGTAATAGCTGCTTTGTAAATGTACAAGAAAGCTCCATTGTAATGTTGCTTTCATTTGGGATATTTTTTTTTTGTGAAATCTTTAAATTCAGTTACTGAATAATATAATTTAACTTTTCCAAGCGAACGTCATTTTTAGAAGAGAAAATATGTCAGACTTAAAGTGAATAGAAGGCAGGACATGAATAGAAAATGTAAGTTATGGAAATCTTGATAAGAGAATTAAGATGGATCTTCAAGTTTATTCACTTTTATTAAGCAATACTGTCTTTACATTTCTTCTCCAGTGTAATTTTATATTCAATAAATCCTTTTCAAAATTCAATATACTGAACATGGTGACATCCCTTATGGATTTGTAAGTAAATTCACCCAATTAGGGACCAAATAAAAACAAAGAACGGACCACAGCATTAAGATCAAACATGGGAAAGGGTGAACTCTGTGCCTTAGACTACACCCTTCTGTAAACTGAGGACATAAATACAGAAGTCACCTGCATACATGAACAATAAAAACTCAAAGCAGGTACAGGACATTCTTCTTACTTAGAATCAATTGAGGGAAAATAAATCACTCTAGTGAGGGCTTCTCGCACACAGGGACTGGTCACATTTTTAAACAAAGTGCTTGATTGACCACTCGCTTTACAGAGGACAAAAAGTTTGATAAAACTGCAGCTTTGAAAGGGGAAAAAGGAAAAAATTAAATTAGACTCCTCGGAGCTTATATTAAAAAAAAAACTCCACACATACAAGCTAAGATAGTAATGAGGTCTCATGAATTAAGGCAGGCTTTCTGTAAGGCATTAAAATAGTCCATTGCTGTAAGATCTCAAAGAAGTTAGTCCAAAGTGTCTCAGTGTGGCTTTATGTGAAGACATCATCCTGAGTGCAGTGTGTAAAGAGGACTCAAATCTGTCCATTTTTCCATAAATTTTAATGTGTGTGTTGTGTATGCACTTTTGCTTTGGGTTTGCCACACTGCTAGGCAGGGTGCTCCTGGGCATCCTTGTACCACAGAACTCTTTTTGGATCTGGGAGAGAAAAAATAACAAAAAAAAAAACAAAAACAAATTAAAAGAACTTCAAATCACACATCCAGCCTTAGTGTTGAAGTGTTCTTCAAAGAATACAAAAATCAATGGTACATAAAGCAATAATAGCTACACAAATACTTGGATATGAATAACAGCAGCTTTAATTAAAGCTACTTTCATATATCACTACTTTCATAGATAAAATGCTTGATATAAAAACACTACTTGCTGATAAGCTAGCTTGAGCTGACTCACCTTTCTTCTGTCTGGTACAGGTGATATTCCATTCTATAAATGGGTGAGAAAAAAAAAATTAAACACTTGAACTTACACTCCATTTTAAACTTTAAAAATCATTCAATACTCCTTGCAGCACTAACCTCTTCTATGATAGTTGAAAGCCTCCACTAGATGGCGACAACTAAGCAGCAGCTCTCCGTTGCCCTTTTCCACCTCTGCACGTGCGACTGGGGTGATGGAGGTTGAAGCAGGAACTGGTGTTTCTTCAGGGAGTTGGACTGTCAGGACTTTCTCATGCTGTAGGTCTGCTGGGTGTGTAGCATCTGTGGGGAGGGCATCTATGGGAGGGCGAGGGCTGGAGCCCTCTGTGACTGGCCTCGCCTCACTGATAAAACTCAGACCCCACTGGTTTTGTAGGAGCACACCGATGGCAGGGCGGTCCTCCTCCAGGGCTCCGCTTGCTGCTCCCGCCTTCACCTTGGAAGCGTAACTAACGGCGGGCTGCAGCTTGGCTGGACTGTCCTGCACCGGGAATGCAGGTGGTGGCTTGAGCAATGACAGACTGTCCTCCACCCGCCTTTCCTTTTGGTTAACTTTCTGTGGTCGCTCGCTGGCTCTACCAACCCCTTTCTGACTCTCCCTTCGGAGACTGCGGCCTTTGTAATGCTGGCCTTTGCGTTCCTTTTCCCTGCGGAAGCTGTGGGTGTGTGTGGGGCTTATAAGGTCGCCCACAGGTAAAAGCTGACGAGGAGGCTGGTCACTTCCAGATATACAACCGCCTCCACCACCTCCACAGTTGCCTGAACCAGGAGACAAGCGGCGGTTACGAATATGGGGCTCTGAGTTGGTGGCTGACACAAGGACTGCTGGATCACACAGGCTATCTGACTGACACACAGTGTTGTTTACGTCCCATGTACCTGAAAGAAAAGTGATGACAGTCAAATATATGCTGTATCAATATTCTGATATTTACATATGCAAGACATGCTACTAAATTTTAAGACCCATTACTCAACATTACTGCTTTGCTCCTGTTCAACCTTATTAGTTATTTATCATGGCAACTTAGTAAATACACCATATAAACCTAAATAGGCCTTCAGACAAAGATTTGTGTCTTGTCTTGCTCGTAAAAGATCTTTGCACTTGACTGTTCACATAAAACATTGGGAGTGGATGACACATTTTCATGTGACTTTTCTGGGGCAATTTATGTTTAAACTGAGCAACAGCTCCCTGTACTGGAGAGAACATGATGACCTGGTCCTGAATTAAGGGAATGGATTTGCCTGATCTACAGTCAACAGGATCAATTAGCTGATTAACTCAATCACTGATTAAAAAATGTATGCCCAATTACCTAAATTATTGATCTGAAATGTGTGATGGCTTCTTGTTTTGCGTTTTATGAGTTGCCTTTTACCTCGTTACTGTCAGGACAATTTAAAAACGAGAGCCTCACCTCTGACCACAAAATCTAAAGTACAATAAAAAAAAGTCTTTATTCACAATATGCAGCCTTGGTGTACTTTGTAATGTAATAATTTAAAAAAACTCCGAATAACTATCAATTTACACAACGACGTGAATCATGTTTTCCAATTTGCTGACTCATTGGAAAAGAATGCCTAAATATTTACGTGAATACATAATATTTTACATCAACCAATTCACAAAACACAGGTTACAACCAGGCGTTAATTACTTTCAGAAGGATGTGAGGTGAAAATATTCGGCAGCACAATGGAGGGAACCACCCAACACGCGTTTATTGAGGTTAGATTTAAGTGCATCACTCAGCATGGTTAGATAAGCCACAACCGGCCCCCACCAGCAAGCCGGCTCCTAAGCGCCACACAGCTTATCAATTCGTGGACCCTGTCTCACAGAGTATAGCAGAAACTTCGAGAAACTAGCAAATTACCAAATACTTTTATGTCAAACAGGAGTAACTTCTACATTTTAAGGCGGCCACGTTCTGGTTCATACGTTGCAGCTCTACCAGTAACGGCAACAAACAAGCACCGGTGTTGGCAAAGTGTAATTAGCAGCGTCATTATGCCGAGAACTGTGGTCGAGGGTTGTCTTTATCGAAGGTGTGTGGTATTTAAAATCGACATTGCTTAAAGAATATCATCGTAATGGCTTCGTTTTACAACACACAGAAAACAGCTAGCCGCCGCGCTAACCGAAGCCAAAGTTTCGTAACCCCCCCACCCCCCTCCCCATTCAAAGTGACGACCAGGCTGCTGTCGATACCGCTAGCACACTGGCTAACACCGTGGCCAATAATAGTCTCTATTAAATAAATAAAAAAACTTAGGCCACATGTGTCGAAGGATCGTACAAACTTACCTGTTTTGATATGCATGTCTTTTTTGCTTGACGTGTCGCTGAGCCCAAACCGTTGAGTAACTTTTGTTTACAGCGAAGAGATAACGACGTCTCAGTGGTTGAGCCCTATGTAGCCACCACCCGGAAGCGACACGGGAATGTGGGTGGGACAGGAAGTGCCCGCAAAGAAGTGGTCCGGCGGGAAACTTGGAGGGAATTTTGAAATGGCAGGTGATGGCCACGTGATCCGCAAACTCCGGACTCCCTACCCAGCCCAACTTATGATTTGAATTGAATCTTCATAAATAAATAAATAGTATATAATGTAGCATAAAGTGTCCCTGGACATTATTCACGGTGAATTAGTAATAACAATTTATGTTATAGCCTATAGGGGTTTGTGACGTTCTCGCTAGCAAGAAACTAAACGAAACCAGAGCCATGTCTCCCAAGGCTTGATGCATTTGAACTGTTGTTTTTGACTTCACATGTCTCTCATGTTTATGTTGACCGTTTTTCCTCTTATTTCTTTGTAATATTCTATTATTATTATTATTATTATTATTATTATTGTCATAGTTCGTATGTTGTTTATACATGAAAGAAAATAAAATGAAAAAGTTTAATCAATAAATATGTTTTTGCACATTTTTCCAGACCTCTGGCCTTCAATGGAGAGTAGATATGGACCTTTGAAAAATAAGTTTGAGAACCCCTGCTATAGTAACTAGTATAATATAGATTTACACCATTCAGCTCTAAATTATGAATAAAAATCTGTAAGGTTTTATAATAGTTGTAATAGAATATAACAACTATTCAGTGAGACAAATAGGACACATCTGACATGGAAGACGCAACAGTCATACTACAACAGAGTTGCCTATTTTGTTGCACAATGTATGGCTTAATAGAATATTAATATTAAATACTGACATTTAAAATAAACGTTGAAATATAATATTAGTAATATTCAGCAACAAAACTATCTACTTCTCAGCAACTGTTAAGTTTGATTAGTGATTAACTGATGATTTTAAAGCTAGAATCAATTAACTTTAAGCTTTTCCTTAATAAACCTCGTTCTCGTTAAGGTAGCATAGAAATGATACTTTTGGTTTTTTTTTTGGTGTGTGTGAAAATGTCAGGTATATAATGTACTGGCTACTCTAGATAAGCAGGTGTATAAAATACACTATGCAACCCTCTATTGATCAAATGAGAAAAGGAGCGAACTCTAGTGTTAGGCTTTCTGAACTATTAGTAAAATTAGAATTTTAAGTACATAACTAACCAAATGTACATTTCTTCTTCGCATTTTCAATTGCTGGTCTACCATATTTTTCTTTGTGGAATACTTTTAGTCTATCCTCCAGTCAGTTCAGTTTAATATTGTTATTAATCAATTTTATTTAATCTGAGTTTGAAAAGATTTGATGTCTTTTTTCTTGTTTTTATTTATTTTGTAATACTTTTAAAACCAATTTGTGCCACACTCAGGAGTACATAAAAATCTAAACAACTAAAGCCTTATTAACTGATGAAGTAGGAGCCTCTAGATGAAACTAGTTCTCCAAGTTCAGGAGTAGAATACCACTACTGGGCTGTGCTTGGTGGCCAGGCTTAAGACGCTGATGGAGAACATCTGCTATAATTAAGCTTTATAGATCAAATTAACATGAATTCTACATGTTGACAATGCACAACTGATGTGAAATGACATCAGTCAGTATCGTTGGTATCAATATTAACAGCAACCAAGTGAAGTAACAAAATCTTAGGTATGATATCTGAGCAGGCTTCGTCTGATGCCAGCGGCTGACTGGTGATAGCATCTTTAAAAACCTGGTTCACATTTCTTTGCAGCCCCTGTCCATTAATGGATCTTCACACTACAATATTTTTTTTTTAATATATTATTTTAAAGCTTAAAAAAAAACCCAATATTGTTGGATTATTTTGTTAAAATCCTCCCCAGTCAGATAAAAAGTGAAGTCTAAGAGACCCAGAGCCAATTAACTGGAGAGAAAAGCAAGAACTACAAACTATGTTTGCTATAATTCTAGTTTATTTGTGACATTTCCTTTTAAAAAGCTCTCTGTTTGCTTTGGTTGCCCACACATTCAAATTTGGATAACATGTCCAATGAAGCTCTCAAGTGTTTCTTGTAATCTGCTTTGAGCAAATTTATCTGCTATTCTTATAAAGGCTACTGTATAAGAACACGTCTATTTATGAACATTATATATCTCAACTTTAGCAAAAGGAAGATTCAAACATGAATTAATGTTTGATTTTTTTTTCTTTTCCTTTTAACAGTCAAGTTTGACTGAATGCATCTTTTAACAGCTCAGAGACTTAATGATTCCACAACTACGTCCTTCTCCACATGCGTATGCATGTGTCTCCTCAGCCGAGTGGATGTAGAGAAGCCCTTCTTGCAAAGCACACAGTGGTGTGGCTTCTCCCCAGTGTGTGTTCGAATGTGCATGTTGAGGTCAGAGGAGCATCTAAACCTCTTCTCGCAGTAGGAACATGGATAAGGACGTTCTCCTGTGTGGGTCCGTTTGTGGAGGAGCAGCTCACCCGATGTGATGAAGCCTTTGCCGCATTGTGAGCAGCCGTGAGGTCGCTCCCCTGTGTGGGTAAGGTTATGCCGTATGAGTGAAGTTGACTTGGTGAACCTCTTTCCACAGTGCATACACGCAAATGGACGTTCGCCCGTGTGGCTGTTGAGGTGTTCGATTTGAGAACGTTTAGTTTTGAAGCTCTTTGTGCACTGGGGACAGCTGAAGGGTCGAAGGTTGCTGTGGGTTCGCTGGTGTCTTATCAGCTCTCCGTTTGTGAGGAATGTCTTGTCGCATGTACTGCAGACATACGGTCTCTCACCTGTGTGGATTCTTTCGTGGCGTGTGAGACTAGCCAGCTGGGTGAAGCTCTTTTCACAGGCTGAGCACTGGAAAGGTCGCCGGCCGTTGTGAGTCAGCAGGTGCCTGTTGAGGATCTGGAGCTGCGTGAAACTCTTTCCACACTCCGTACAGGGGTACGGGCGCTCCCTGGCGTGGATCTGCTTGTGTTTGTTCAGAAGCCACACATGTGTGAAGCTCTTCCCGCACTCACAGGCAAAGGGACGCTCACCCGTGTGCTTCATCTGGTGTCGCTTGAGATCTGATGCTCGGCTGTAGATCTTCTCACACAGAGAGCATTTGTACTGGCGTCTTACCACGTGCCTCTGCCTGTGCCTCAGTCTTTCCAGGATGCTGCTGAAGCTCTCACCACATTTCTGACATTTGTACTGACTGGTCGCTTTCGCCGATGTCTCCTCTGCCACCACCACCTCTGTCGTGAGGTCTAGTGGAGGGTTGCAAGTCTGGCCGCAGGCGGTCCGTTGGAAATGCAGCTTGAGCAACCCCATCTGGGTGAACCTTTTCCCACACTGGGAGCAGAGGAAGGGCCGCTCTCCGGTGTGAATACGCTGATGTCTGGTCAGATCCCAAGAGTTCTTGAAACCCTTCATACATTCCTCACAGGTGTATGGGCGCTCACCCGTGTGGGTGCGCTGGTGACGAGTCACATCTGAGGCGCGTGTGAATGTTTTGCCGCAGTCTTGGCACATGTGAGGGTCAGGCCGATCGTGGATGGGGAAGGGCTGTGGGAACTTGGGACGCTGGAGCTTCTTTTTGAGGGTCTCGGCTGCTTCTACAGCCTTCTGCAGTTTGCTGTACTGCTCCGGGTGACTGTGCTCGATGTGCTGCAGCAGGAAGGATTCCTGCATGTGGAAGAACGGACACTCGGAGCAGGCAAAGACCTGAGTGGACATTTCCACTGTGGTACCTACGCAGAACACAGATGGTTAAACAGTTACTTGATGCTGATTCGAAGCTTTTGACCTTTGAAAAGTGATCAAAATGAAACTGACAGACACAAGCAAGGTGTGTAAACATTTATGATATTCAAAAGAATGCTAGTTGGGCCAAACCCTAACATGACTAATGCATCTTACTTTGTGAACTAAGAGACTCAAGACTTTTATGGTGCTGTAGAAGAGACCTCAGGTCATCAGGATTGGACAGAGCTTGCAAACAGTCCTTCAGTACAGATGGGGCAGAGGTCAGCCAAGAAACAGTCTGTTTATGGGTGAAAGCAAAGTTGTCAGCAAGAATGAAGTGCCCTGAACTCCAAGTTTATGATACAATCAGAGTAGACGACAAAGTCTTAATAAGGCTGTTTTCAAATGTGGGCTATTAATCATTAAAAAAGGACACACAGCAGCTATTACTGACACTAATAAACACCAACATTAGAGATATCAGTGACGTGTCTGGTTAGCTTTAACTAAATTTAAAAGAAAACATTGTTTCTCTTTTTATATAAAACAGATTTAAATTATTTATCAAAATTATTTTAAATAACAATAAAAATATAGTGACATATACAACCCAAAGGGAAAAAATATGAAATGACCACTCCTGTAGGGTTTCCAATGAGCTTTTTGAGACTAAACTATTTAAAAGCTGAGCATGCTGGCTTTGCAAAAAAAATAAAATAAAATGGTAGATTGTTTTCCACAAATGAAACAGGGGGACAAACCATGATATGAAAAAGAATAAAAATCATTTGTAGCACCTCCTATGGCTTTTCTGAAAGCTTTATTCTTTGATGAAAAACAACCTTCTTCATCAATCAGGCTCCAACTTTCTTGTATAGCAGTTGATGGATGAGGTCTACAGGATGGAGGAAATGGGAAGAACTTTTTTCAGTTTCCTCCATAAATTTTTAACCAAACTGAGATTTAGACTGTTTGCTGGCCAAGTCAGGGAGCGAATGTCTTTCCTGAAGATATGTTTTTAACATTCTTGGCTATATAATAAGATATATTATCATCCTGAAAATGACTTCAGTATTACCAAAACTCCTTTTTACTGAGAAGTGTCCAAAATATTAATGAGTATTTAGTGCAGAAGTAGTGACAACCATCCTCCACATAGTTTCTGAGGTGAATATTGTTTCCACTGACAGCTCTCATAACCCATGTGCATCAGCTTATTAAACTTTGTAACCAAATTCCATCTGTGATAAAAAAAAAACAACTACAGAATGTCCTCCAAGGACAGAGGTGTGCTAGAGGATGTACTGTTTATATCACATCATTATTCAGGCATCTGTGATGTCAGTTCCTACCTGACCGAGGTCTGGCACTGGCAGAAGTTTTTCTAGTTTGGAAAGAAACTCCCACACAAGAAGCTGCATGTCTGTATCGTAGCTGAGGCCGTATTCTACAGGGAAAACCTCCTGGCGAGAAGAAAAGATTAATGACATTAAAAACTGCAGCATTGAAGACGAACAGGTACAAGAAGACGATTACCTGTGTGCATCATTAGCCCTCTTTAGATATGGGAAAGGCGGTAATCTGTTAAAGCAACAGCATTCTGTCCTTCAGCTTCACACACCAGCAATAAAATCAAATAAAACTTAAAAACAACGCAAAATTGTGGAACCACAATTCTCTCAATTAATATACAGGACTGTCTCAGAAAA
>CM047997.1:12137203-12149131 GCA_026261665.1 Melanotaenia duboulayi | reverse complement strand
ATCCTTAATGCAAGTAGTATAGTATATTTTACTTGCACGAGCAACCTTGCACCAGTAATATTATCTTAAATGAGAAACAATAAAAAGTAAAGTAGTTAGAATTAGAGGTGCAGTTAAGCACCAAAACGTCTTTTTCAGTGAAAGGAATAAAACTATGGATTACCATCTGAAATCCCGGACTCCCGAGTTAGGAACCACTGATGTAAAGAACCAATACATACCAGCACTGAGATATTAATTCTCTTGCAATCATTAATATTATCTTGATAACCTTTAGTAATATTCAGTGTTCTGTTTGATTAGAGACAAAACAGATCCATTTTAATATTCATTTATATACATTTAACCATCACATTTTCTTTTGATTAACTGCTGTTTTTGGCATATCTTACTTCTGATGCTTATAATGCCCAGCAGATAAACATTTTAGAATGGATAAAAAAAGGACAAAAACTCAATATATTGCTTGCTTGAGTGACACCAAATACCATTTATTAGGGCTTTACAAAGACTACAAAATCCTCCAGATGAGTTAAATCACTGTCTCTGTCTATTTACATGATATGTTACATACAAATGTACAAAATATAAAACATTTAAGGGCAAATGTTTCAATCAAAAAGAAGAAAACTTTCAAACCAGAGTAAATGCTATGATCTCCAACTGAGATGCAACTGTAAAGTGTAAGTGGAGAAAAGATACCAGTTCATTACTATGGTGTACACTGTGTCAAAGCTCTGCTATCTTGGGAACTAATAGTCTCTAAACAGGAGTGCAGAAAGGTTTGGTGTAGGTAAGGAGCAACCTGTTACCACAGTAACTACACCCTTAGCATGCAACCACACCCAATGTAGACAGAAACCTGGCCAAGCTGGCTGGAAATACAGTATGTGTGAAGCATCTGAGGCTAGGCTGAAGAGACACATGTTGAAGCTGAGCACAGGTAGGATTGTAGAGCTTAGGATTGTCCTGAGGTTGTGACAACATGACTTCTTGGTCTCCGATGGGCTTTTGACTGACCACTAGCACCTGTTAGTTGTTGTGTACAGTACAGCGTCAGGTCAGCTTCTGTGCCTCGGACAGCTAGCAAGCCTAAAGTGGTGGTGAATTTGGGTTAAAATGTCCAGAGAGGAAGTGTTTTCTACGTAACAACAGGCATTCCTAAAGACGGAGAGGATCCAAAGGATATCATGGCAAGATGAGGAGTACTGGAGAAGTGCCTTTTTTTTCATAGTTTGTGATTTCAGTGAGTTAAAAATGGTTTCTGACTGTACACCATGTGCCTCCTGAAATGGCAAAACATCCAATCACCACAAGACACACACCTGTTTCTGCCAGCGTGTATAGTTTTTGCATTTCTTTTTTTCGCTCCCTGTTTTCAAAGTACAATAATTTACTCAGCGGGTTAAGCATATTGTAACACCAACAGGGCAGAATGCATCTTCGATTCACTGTGCAAGAATTAAGTATTTACAACCCACCCCAACCTGAAAGTGTGCAAAACCAACCCACTTAAACAAAGAAAAGATAATCAAAATTCTAAATGGCTTCCGTCCAATACACGCATACATAAAGGTAAAGGTCCCTTCTCAATGCATCCCCTTTAAAAAGCTTCAAAACACGCTCTTCTGGCTAAAAAACCCTAAACAGTTTGGTTGTGCTCCTGTCATTTCAAGTGAGCCCAGCTCACCTGGGCATAAAACTAAAAAATACCCCCACCCCCGCTTTTTAGTTTGACTTTACAATATGGATCTGTTTTTAATTCAGATAAATCTTTCATTTTCTAACTGTCAGGAATAAAACAGAGCTATTCAGGGGGAGAAGGAGGGGCAGCAAAAAAAAAAAGGTGTCTGTTTTAAACTACAAGCAGTCTCTTTGATGCAGATCATCATCTTCCACATTTCTTATCACTATAGCCAGTGGAAGCAGAAGGTACTTCAAGACATTTTGCACATAAGGCAGTGAGAAAGTACCAACATCATTGTTCCCTTATTCACCTCTTGGCTAATTATGTTAAATTGTATAATAATGTAATACTTTTAGTTCTTTTTTGGTACCTCATGGACAGAAATGGATGGAGATGCTGAGCAAGAATGCCAAATGAGAGCTAATAACTGTCAATACTACAGATAGTTTCATATAAGTCAGTGTGGTTCTTCATTGTCCCCTTCTGAATTTCATAGTTACAGCAAACCATGTTGTTCTACATGCTGGTTAAAGCAAATACCAAAAGAATTGCTTCTCCTGTGATGAACCTAGAGAACGAGGCCTGCTGTTTCCATGGTGCATTCAAAGCTAAAAAGTGACACAAGCTGTGTGTTGTGTGGAAGGCCAAGAACAACTTAATCTACAGTAAGTCTACAACCATGCTTGGCTCTGCATTGTGATTTAAAGTCTGTGGGTGTGAACATTTGGCAGTCAAATCAAAAAGAAACATTGGCACTTTTCCATGTTGTCTTCACAGTAGCAGTGTGGCTGGATGACACACAGACAATACGCTTTCGTTGTGCTTGTTGTTGGCATGATGGGCAGCAAGGAGCGACTTGGCAGTGCCTGACACTGAGGAGGATCAGGAGACCAGCACCACGAGGCTCAACTGAAAACTGAGCTGAGTGCAGGAGGAGTGTATGTGTGTGTGTGTGTGTGTTTGTGTCCCTTTGCTATAATTAGCTGTGATCCTGACTGGGCTGTTAAAGTCTCAAAACCATCATACATCAGCCACGCCTCGTGCCATCATGATTAGAAAAAGTAAAGTGGTAAACAGCTAAAGCAGTTCATTTACCTCACAACAAACAAAAGATTTTTATCAAACATTACTGAGGCATAAAATGAATGTGATTATTCAAATTTGTGTGTAAAAAGCACCTAACTTAGCCACCAGAGTGCATCGCATCCCCTGATAATTCTCAATACATGTCCCCTGTTGCCTTCCTTAATATGTGAAAGAGATCTGAGATCAGGGTCCCCAGAAGTGCTGGAGATATAATGCCTTACTCAAGGGCACTGTGGCAGGCTGGATTGTTAATAAATGAGGACTTGAAGTGAGAAAAGCCTCTGATTAAAGGAGATTCTCCTCCTGCTGCCTGTGTGTGATTGCATTCAATAAAAGTGTATATGTGTGTCTGTGAGAAGCACCTCTGTAAACAAAGAGACATAAACAACAGAAACTCCCATCCCAATGTAAACATCTGTAGATATAACAGGGTAAAAAACTAAAAATCCAGTTTTGCCACATAATGCTCGAAGCTCTGCAATTAGTTACACTTTGGAGATGAGACATCTGGAGTTAAACTCATCTTAGCTGAGCATACCTGTGATTTACTCCTTGGAAGTAAACGTTAGAGGAACTAAATTCCCTCATCTGAAACATCTTAATTAAACATATATGAAAAGTTGTATTCTTAAAATGTTATACTTCCATTTAAAATAACTGGCTAATGCTATTTGATGCCAGTATATAGAAATCACACGTATCATTGTTTAACTTTGTGACCACTGAGGACCAAGTTGGTGAAACTCTGTAAAACATAAAATAATTAGATTTAATATTGCACCATCACTATGTAAAAATAGGCATTTTTCTTTTAGGTGGTTGGTATACCATTTTGGATAATAAAACTTTTCATATATCATACATCTGTGGACTATAGAAGTGTCTGATAGTGATGAGAGTTCAAAGGTTTCCAGGATTTGGGGGATTGGGGTCTGCCAGCGCAGCTCTTGGTCTCATAAAGCCGACTCCAGTGAGGAGTCCAGCTGGTCGTCATGGTGACTGGTGCTGTCGCTGTCGCAGCTCTGCGTACTGGAGTAGTTAGCTGCTTCCTGCAGCCGTAGCAGCATGTTCATCTGTGAACACAACACAGAAAACTGTTAAATAAGAGAAACACAGGGTCGCTAACAGTTTAGCAGTTGCAGCCCACTAGTTTTTAATCTCCGTTGCTTTTTTCAAGGCAATCCACTTATTTTGTTTTGCAAGCTCTCATCTATTCTTTGCTTATTTCAGAGTGTTATTCTTCCCCCAAATATCCAAAAGATCAGAGAGCAGCTGAATGCAAAGTGTCAAGTTGGTGTTGTTGATGCTAAAAATGGTGATGTTGACATACAACAAATAATATATTTATCATGATGTTTTCTAAAAGTTTGAAATACCTTTGCAACCTTTATACAGCACTGAAACACAGTTTGTTTTGGGGAT
Source organism: Melanotaenia duboulayi (assembly GCA_026261665.1). NCBI lineage: Eukaryota > Metazoa > Chordata > Actinopteri > Atheriniformes > Melanotaeniidae > Melanotaenia > Melanotaenia duboulayi. The sequence goes on along the minus strand of CM047997.1, from coordinate 12,144,936 downwards.
CAAATTCACATCAATTTAGAGGACGAGGATGAAATTATGTATAGCGTTAAAACAAATAATATATTTATCCATTCTGATTAACCCTTTAAGTAATATAATAATGCATTTTGCGTCACTGGCAATGCAGTAGCTCAAATTTCTATGCTAAGCTAAGCTAACTGACTGATGAATGATCAGATTCCTGCCTGTAGGTTTACACTATTAAAAAAAAAAATGGAACACAGTTTGTAAGTGTACCTGACAATGTTCAGTTGCTACCAAGTAGTTTAGGCAAAACTTCAAATTGACTCCATAAAAGTGATAAAAGATTTTCAGGTAAATGTGATTCAGGATCGTAGGTTGTTATACTCTGATACCTGATAGCCTGTTTGTCCCTTTTTCTGTATTTTGCCTTTCACCGTGAACATATCAGTGCTTACAAGTCTGAAAAAATCTTAGATCCTAAAACTACCCCAATGTAATTACTCTCAAACCTTAATTTTCGTGAAGTCCTTCTTAAACCTTGCAGTAAATCAGCACAATAAACCAGCAGAACTTTTTATCCCTACAACAGAGTTAATGGTCTACATAATGATGCAGCGATGCTACATCTGGTGAATCATCTCAAGTGTTTCTAAAATGAGCTTCAGCACACCTGTGCTGAAATTGGCTGAGCCTGGACACACACACAGACACACACGCGTGCATGTAAATGCATTACACACATAGGTGAATTAAATCAAGCCCGTCGTTTGTTGGATGACTACACTTTAATTCCTCTTGGGCTGCAATAAACCACTAAATGGAAATTAATTCTCTCTCAACCCATTTGCCTTCTTCTCTCTCCGTCTCCCATATGAGTTCATCTTCCAGTGTGTATGTGTGTGTGTGTGTGTAGGGGGGGGATTGTTTTTCTATACTTGTGGGCACTGAAAACCGAGCACTTAGTCTACTTGTTGGGTCTTATAGCTTTGTGGGGACCATAGGTTTTGCTATTACAAGTACAAGTGGCTTTTTGATCTTTTTTTCTTTTTGTTATCAGGAATAAGGGTTACAGAATTGTTCAGAAAATCCATACAAAGGTGATAAAATGGGATGTGTCACAAGTGTGCTGATATCCTGCACTATGTTTGTGTTTCTTTCACAGATGCTTTGTTCTTAAAAAACTAAACTCCCCACAGTAAACTCTGTAATGCCATAGCTGCTGTCCTCACCAGCGGGTCTCCCTCAGTATCACTCTGAGACACTTGCTTGGAAGATGCCCCCTCCTTGGACGAGCTGTAGCCATCGTATCCCACATCCTCCGGCCTGAGCTGGAGTAAAGCCTGGCCTTCCTGCTGCAGCGAGGCCACATTCCATGGATACGTGTCATTCACCCACTTGGATGGGTCCTCCCACACTGCTCTTTTACCATACAGCTGCAGAAATGATTAAAGGAAATATCTATGAAAAAATTATTCATGATCATTTAATACATTTTTACGTATTTTCTAAAGACATCTGCACAACATTTACATTCAGAGATGTAACATTTAAAGTCTAGCAGTCCACTGAAATACACATCATCACAATATACCTGAAGTCCTTCTCTTACAGCCTCTAGCAGGTAGGGAACCAAGGAATAGTTCCACAAGTCAGTGAACCAAACCCGAGAGCCTTCTACATCCATGGGACAGGACAAGAAGAGACGGGGGCCTGTTGGGACAAAGAACAGGCTCCTGTCAGTTACAAAAGAAAGACCAAAGAGATACAGCAGACAGTGACTAAAGTAAAACAGTACAGAAGCTCCAGTATTTGTCTAAAAGTACAGATGCTACAGAAAGTGTGTGTATGCATGTGTAACTGACCTATGGTAACATCAGATGAACTGTGTGCCTCCAGGAAGCTGTTGAGGTGCTGCCAGGTCTTGGGGATCCAGTCAATGCTCTTAATCAGATCATTGCTGCGCATGTTCTTATTGATCTCCGTCTCTATCAGCTTCCGCCGCAGGAAGCGACCCAGGAAACCTTTGACTGGTTCGGTGTGATTGGTGCACAGCACCCATCTATGCCAGGACAAGATGTTCAATGATGAAACAAAGCCTCAGGAGCTAATCCATCGGCTCCAGATAAAAAAAGGATTTATTTTAACACATGATATGATGACAAATGAGAGGATGTGCCTCCATCAATATCAGGTACCTTTCTACTTAACTATAATATTCGACTAATGTGTGGCTCATGATAAGCATTCCTTAATTACACCACAGTTGTCAAATCATGGGCAAGTCAAACATGCTAAACATAAATGATCCTCACTCAGAACATGCATCACAGGCCATTAATTTTCATTTAGCAAGGCTAATTATCTGGGAGACATAATTACATTGCTCCCTGTGGAAGAGTGCTTTTAGTTTACAATCTGTGAGACACCACATGCATGCAAACTCATGCACGCAAGTCATTTCTGCCATTTGTTCATAACATGGAAGATTTTATGACTTCAGATAACAAAATGGGAAATAAAAAAGGCTCACGTCTAAAGCATGGGCACCTTGCATTGTCACTATCTAATACCATTTTCATTGACAGTATCACAGCCTGTAAACTCTTCTTCACTCCCGAATGTTTTTACTTCTGTGGTTCATCTTCAAAACACTTCACTAAGATTCTTTCATGATGTTTAAATCCCCATTATTGTATTTTTTTGTCCTTGGGTATTTGCAAACAATCTTATTTAAATGAATCCATATTTCCCTCCAGTAGCTAAATGTTTAGGTCCACAGTCTGGTAATTCTATGAACAGAGGTTTATTTGCCTTGCTGGTCTTCAACTAGTTTTCCCTAAAGATGACTACCATTGATTATTTGACATTTATAAATGCATCATGTATTATAATCTCACAAATTGAGGAAAATTTTTTTAAAAGTGCAAGGCTGTCTTCATATAGTTTGCATTGTACTTCTTGTTTTTCAATCTAATCTACACAAATGCGGTAAATAAAAATACTAATCTTCCTTAAAACTGCAACTTTGATCAGAAGTGCCCAAACCTTTGCATGTCAGTGTAATTCAAACATAAAAAAAAGAGTCAGACCTGAAGTTGTGATGAAGTTCGAGGTTAGGAGAGGAGGAAACTCCTTGGCTCATGGTCCCAATAACATATGGGCTGCACAGAGACAAAAACAATCATTACGTACTCACACTCACATGTAGACTGCTACACTAAAGAAATGCCATTTAAAATAAGTGATATTTATAATGTTTTAAAATATGTATACATATTTCTTTATACATTTTAATGCAATAAAAAAAGAGTGAATGTTTATAACACATCCTCTTTGCACACATCTTCCTTATATCAACATAAAATCAAAATAAACTTTCTCTGGTAGAATAATGCTGTTGTAAAAAGGCAATTTGCCCCTTGTCATTTGCATCCAGCTTTGAAAGATTTGTATGCTGCTACTGCCCTTTGAGGACTATCTCTGACTTTAGGCTGTGTAAACAAAACTTAACCGACCTGACTGCTGGGATCAAGATTACAACTTGTCCCTCCAAGCCATTTCAACTTAGAGGAGAAAAGAACTCTGACTCACCATTTGTGGTACTTGCAGTTGAGGAAGCCATTGAATATGTCACTAAGAGAACCGATATGATGGAGGTTGTCTAGGATGACCACAGTGGGGAGCTGTGCATCTGTTTCCTCAGAGTTACACTGCTCTGCCAGGCTTGACAGGTACTGTCGCAGGTCCTGTGCAAAGAAAAAAAGTCTTGGTTTAAGATTTTCTTTCTTTAATGCCAAAATTATAATACCACTTCCCCCTACAGAAGGACAACATTGTGTTGTTGTATTGTGAATTAACAGTGTGACCACTGCTTCTCTCTTGGTGTGAAGTTGCAGAGCGTCTTTATCCAGAGATGACGTCTCATATTTTGATTAGAAATTTCAGTTTATCAATTAGTGCTTCAACAATATGGCAAGGCACACCCTGCAGTCAGAAAGAAATCCAATGACGAGGATTTCCTTGTGAAAGAAGGATTGTTCTGTGCCAATTCAAACAATCCTGCAGTATCTGAAATCCTGTAAAACAGAAAAATGAGAAAATATCTGTTCCTCCTACCTTGCTAGAATTCTGGTCCACATTGAAGCTGGCCACATTGTGCTCAGTCACTTCCTGCCCCAGCTGGGAAATGATGTATTCAGCCAACTTGGCAGCCAGGAAGGATTTGCCTGTGCCACTGGGCCCAGAGAGGATGATCCGACGATGCTCCATCAACAGGTTGAGGTACCGCTGGATTATGGGCTTCGGAATGAGTGTGTCAAACACAAGGCTGTCTGTGCTGTTCTCCTTCACACCTATGATGAAGAAAGAAAAGATGAAAATGAAATCCAGAACAAATCTTGGATTCTTACATGCATAATCTCTTGTACATTTGGAAAAAAACACATCAGGCCTGAAGTCTGTCGGTAATCCTTAAATAGAAACTTCTTGCTTACATACCTTTGAGGTTAATTTTAATTATGTTGTTTTCTCCCACCAGGTAGCCGCAAGGAAGCAGCTCAGGCACTTCGGAGGCGTGGGAGCGAATCACCTCGCCCATCTTGTAGCAGACAATGCTGTCCGAACTGAGACCCAGACTGGTCACAGGATCCACCCGAAACACATACTCCTGCAGGGAGGGAGGAGAGTAAAAGAACAACCGCAGTTTTGAAAGACTTTGCTAACAGGAGAGTAGAAGTTGTGTTTATGATACATTAGGGTTTTGAATTTGTGATCAAAGCAATATAAGACTGGCAGTGACTTTTGTTGAACTTCATTTGGAGGCAAATGTCACTGTTGTCCATCTACAGTATTAGATATTTGTGTGGAGCAGTGATGTAGTGGTTTGCTGCCTCACAGCGAGAAGACTCTTGGTTTGAATCCCAGCTGGGGACTTTCTGGGTCCTTCAAAGACCTGCATGTTAAGTTAACAAGGGAATTTAAATGGATCATAGCTATAGGTGTGCATGATAGTCTGTATTAGGACTGTGATGGGTGACCTTTCCAATGTGTAGCCCTCCTTTGGCAACTGGGACAGGCACCAGCCTCAGCAAGTATTTATGTATAAATAATTGGCAGTCAAAAACAGCTAAACCTGATGATTATGGTGTGAGCAAAACAAAAACCTTCTGTAACATATTAACATGTAATTGTTGAGGAGACTATTCATTCATTAATTTTTATACTGGTTTAATTTTTATGGAGGGTGCAGGGTGGTTGAAGTCGATCCCTTCACACTTCATTCAATGGAAGTATGGAAACAGATTTTATTTTATGTGCATCCATGATGTTTTCCTAAACTTAACCTAGTATTTTTTTAAATAAGTAATATAGTAGTAGGTTACATTAGTAGAGCAAAAGAAGTCCAGCCAAGCCAACTTTATTTATAAAAGCACTTTATGACAGCAACCACTGAACAAAGTGCAGAACATAAAATAACACATTGAAAGTCAATGTGTTAAAGTAAAAAGAAAAACAGACTGGACTGAAACATGGCATCTGTGTTTTTGGTCTGGTTTCATTCAAACCTTTAATGTCACATAGGCACAGTTAGAACACACAGCCTTGACTGGATAAATCTTCTAACTACCATCCTGCCTGCAGGTTAGACCCATATACTTTTAATAACATTTACTTATGTCATTTACTTTCTTTTTGTTTGTTAAATACATCAATCACAAATTCAAATGTTAGCTGTTCCAGTCACTAAGGTGGGACCACTAATTTCTTTTATGCATCTGAGAAAAACATTTTTTTCTCATTTAATTAACAAAACCCTGGTAATTGCAGTGCAGGGTTGTGCTAGTACCATCTGTAATTAATGTGCATGCTGTGGCACTGTGGAACACATCTGTGTTTTACAGCTTTGGCATGAGTTTTTGTTTATTTTTCATTACTTTTGAAATAGTTGGTTAAAGGAAAAGGAAGTGGTCGGTGTAGGGTCCTCACAGACCAGTGAGCCACATGGTTTCAAGTAGAGGATTAGCTGATTAGTTACATATGCTTTAAATCAAATTAAGCTGAAGTGCCTGCAGAAAACCATCTGTTATGAACCCAAATGACTGAATTCTAACAATATTCTGCTTACTTTGAAGAGGCGTCGAATGACCCCATCCAGGACATCCCACTTGGTTTTCCCACTCACACCTATAGACCCAATCAGGTACTCCTGGCATTTAATACCCTGCAGAAATGCCAGAAAAGTTAAAACATGAGCCAGTGCAATATGGCGGTTTTGACTGGACAAATGTGATCCACAAACCTTGGTGGTATTTGGTGCACTGCTGATGCTGACCACTATTCGAACACTCCGACCTTCTTTACGCAGGTTCCCCTCGTAACTGTCATCGAGCAATATATCTGAAATTAAACGTAATATTAAATAAACAACTTCAACCTTAAAAAAACCCTCACTCTGCTTTTGATGTCAGCAAGTTCAACATTCACTGCTGTGTTTCAGTCTGCAGCAGCTTCTGAGGTAAATATCTGTCCCTACCGATGATAAATGCTTTAATGTAGTCCATCAAATGCTATGCTTCTTCTATTAGGAGCTTTGTGGAAGGCAGGTACTTTTAAAAGCCAAAAGTAATAACAAATAAAGCCAGTTGTATACAACTGTGTCTTGTTTACCATTTCACAACAAATCTTGCAGCTCCATTCACGGCTCCACTCCTACAATTTCTCCTAATTTTCTGTTTCTCTGATTGCATTTCAGAGAGAGGGGAAGGGACTACTTTGTATTCAGCAGGCTCTCCGTGGCCCTGTGCTGGGATGATAACAGCCCCTTGGCCTACTCGTCTTCCCACCCGTCTCTGCTCTTGGCTGATCCTGCCATCAATTAACGAGGGCCCAGATCCTCAGAGGGAGCTGAGCCTTCTATGTTAATTACAGGACAAGCGAGAGCAGCAAACTCTTCACAGTAGGGAGGGCAGCAATTTCATCACTTCATGTAGCTTCCATAGATCTTGCCTGGGCAATTCTGTAGCTTTTATTAAGGCGAGTATGAACAGATGAACTTCAAGCTGATGCGGAAGAAAAACACATTTGCCCTGATTGTGCTGCAGTTTTTACCCAAAGTCTGCTGGCTTAACTAAATCAGAGTGCAGAGCTGACAATAAGTGGTTTGAGGTTTACTTCTGATAATGAAAAATATATCTCTTTTAACACCTCCGTTTGGCATGCTGCAGACACTGAACTAACCAGACATGATGGTGTCAGTGATGTTGAGGTTATTGAGGGAAAGCCCCAAGGATTGACGCGAAGAGGAAGAGGAGGTGCTGGAGGTCTCAGATGGTGGCCGGGCAGTCTTGACGGGAGTAGCTGTTGGTGTGGCGTTACCGCTCGACTTGAGGCGATCATTTTCAGCTTTCAGAACCTCAATCTCATTCTGTTCATTGAGAAAAGGAAGAATATGAGACAAAATCTAAGGAAAGTGCATTCATAACAAGTCAGGCTCTTCTGACATTTTTCCTGCGTTCAGGCTGGTTATTGTTATTTGGAATTGGTATCATTGGGATTATGAGCTGTACGAAGCTGTTTGATCTTCAGGGCTCTCTGTACTGGAGGTTAAGTCTCAGATAAGGAGTTTTACATGATCCCTATATCTGAAGGGGAGACTAAAGGCGTCTACAGACAAGATAATTTAGATCCTCAATGATCCACTGAGGTGAAACATTTAAGGTGACTCTTTTATTCTTTGAATATGTTGGTTTTATATATACAGTATATATATA
>CM047997.1:12115863-12137163 GCA_026261665.1 Melanotaenia duboulayi | reverse complement strand
TCTCTGAACATTATCTTTTCAAATGACAAATGTCTTCTCATTACACTGGACCAGTGGTGCTGAAAATAAATAAAATCCACATATTTGCATTGAGAAACCTTACTTTGCATTTCTTTATTCTGTGCTTCACGGACAATTAGATAATTCTATTAAAATCTGTGAATTGTGCTGAGTGACAACTCTGTTATTAAGTATCTGACTTGAACTAAAGTCAGTTTGTTTTGTGATTGCTGGAAAACTAATTTCAATACTTTAGCAAAGTAGGCTTTAAAATATATAGATGGTAAAGATATATTCCACTATGAAATATGAAAAATACGGAGTGTTCCATTGCTGTTGACAAGCAGAATTATGTATTTCTATTATATTCTATTCTATTTAATTTTTCATTCTGTTTTATTTTATTTTATATAGTATAGTTTATAACAGCAGCTCAGATATAGCCGACAAGCATTCAGTAAACCTTGAAATGAGGTAAATTTTACAAAATGCAAACAAAAACACAAGAATCTCACTAATTTTCAACTCGAGATTCAAAAAAAGTTAAAAAACAAAAAAATCTGTCATCAAGGGTACATTTGGATAGTTGTACAGACAGTAAGGAGATGACCCTGTTATCATGCAGGACTGTCCCACGTGTTACCTTGTGTCGTAGTAACAGCAAGTCACCAAACACAGTGTGGAAAAAGAAATGAAAAGAAAGTGAAGCCACTGTCAGTGAAAGCTGATGAAATAATGAAGCTAAGATGACTTGCTGTTAGCTCTAGTTACATCATAAGCATCTACCACAGGTCAACATCAACCTGGCTTTAGTCTGCAGCATTAAGCTCACCTGCATGCGGTTCATGGCCTCTCGGATCTGATCCAGGTGGTGGGCAGAGCTGAGCGCCTCCAGGCGGATGTCTGTCAACTTGAGCTCTTTTTCCCGGAGCTCATTCTTCAGTTGCAGAATGATTTCAGCCTCAGCCTCGGTGCATTCACACAGCCTGCAGTCGGTTTTACACACAGGGAGGAGGAGGGGTCATTATGGGTAATACCGAACACACACACACACACACAGATGTACACAATCTTGATAGTACACATGAAAAGGAAGCAAGAAAGTTGAAGCTGAAAGGGAAGCGGGAGTCAGTGGTAAAGACTGTGAGTGAGGTGAGTGGGGAAGTTTTGCATGTGGTCCAGCAAATCGCTCCAATTGAAAACTATCCTCACAGGCTTTCTTGTAGTAGTTGGAAGGCTGAATATCTTATTTTTTTTCTTCACTTTAGCAATTATATCTGGTGCAATGAAAAGTTTCAAGACCAATAACTTTAGACTGTATTTCCTGTAGAACTGCCAGAAGCTAATGCATCATAATAATAGACATCTGTTCCAATTAATGTCAGCATGCAGATATCAAAATTAATCTGCCATTTTTTACATGGTTTACCTCATCAATTGGAATTCAACCAGAGAGAATCATGTTGGACATGTTAAATTAAAATGATCTTTAAAGCTGTCATACAGCCCAGCAGATGTGCATGGTAGTTGCATGCTTGTAAAACCATGTTGGCTCTGAAGAAGTGACATACTAAGCAGGCATTTTTCCACCCTTTATGTAACTCACTGCTGCTTATTCTCAACTGAGACCTGGACATATTTGAGGTCCTGGTTCAGGTTGTGACCCGTAAAGTATCTGGTCAGAGATTCTACAGCACTGAGATGTAGGGCAAAGTCACACCAACACCCAAACCACTGCACACACACTCCAAGGGAGCATGCCACACAGTGCCTGTTACCGAAATCTGTGTTTGTAGACCACATGACCGTTTTGCTTTTTCTTTGGCATCCAAATGGGGGAGGACTTGTTATCGCAAACGCACTTGCTACAGCAGGACAAGGATAAACAGAGTGGTTGGTGGAAAGAGTGAGGTGAGGATTTAAAGACATTTGTTATAAGGAAAACAAAAGAAAGAATATTACTCAGACATGCAAAAAGAACCAAGAATGCAAGTGTGTATCTTTATTAGTATGTCTTGTGTGCATATATATCTGTACAGCTGCGTGATGTTGTGTCCAGAAGTTGTGTAGAAAGGAAAACTCACTCTGTGGTGGAGGGGGAAGACCGCAGCGTGGCAATGCTGCCCTGCCTGTTGTCATGATGCAGTTTGGGTGAGGATGGCAGAGAATCGGTCATCTCCTCCATCTCGTCATGGGCCGACTGGGATTTGGTTTTCTTTTTGCTGAACGCCTGCTTAAAAGAGCTGCGCAACTGCAACACACACACAAACACAGAGGAGCATGTCATTACTTTAGGATCGAGGATCCAGATCGGGAAGTCACTCCGTGCTGTTTTCCAAGCAATGACCACGGTCTGTTTTAGATAAAAGAGGCAAAAAGCAAGGCAGTAAGTATAGATAAGATGAGAGAGGTGGAGTTGGCAGGCTTTTATTTAACTGACCCTAAAAATTAGGAATGAATAGGCAGTCCAAATTAAAAAGGGAGGCACACATGAGGAGACAAACAAAGGGGCAGGAGTTGCTGTATCCATGCCGGTGTTCCCAGAGAAGGGAGAGAAAAGATGGGAAGAAGGCAGAGCGAAGGAAGTGGAGATGGGAAATAACCACTGCACACAAACAAGACACTCTGGTGACCACTGACCTGAGCTGGGATGGAATCAGCCACCTGAAGATGCAAAGCACACCCAACGTTAAGCCACACAAACACTCACTCATGCTTTCTTCACACCCACCTACACCAGAATTTAATTGTCGAAATACAGTTATTGTATAAGTGTAAAGTTATGATTAAGATCCCATAAGCAAACAGCATGTAGCTGAAGATGCAGCACAGAACCAATGAGCTAGTTCATAAGGAAAAACAAAACATTTATACAGTAAAAGAAAATGACAAACCAGTGACATGGTTAGTGGTTTAATAGTCCATATTATGCTCAGTTAAAGGCTGATAATTTCATGTTGTTTGTATTTCCTACCACATATTGCTGCTGCATTTCTGACCACTTTCTATCTAAAATACTCCATTTTAGCTCCTGTCTTCTTAAAATGCAAACATTTAGTTTCATTAAATTGTGAAGTTGTCCTGTTTACAGTTTTTCATTCATTTTTGAACATTTCATGGAAGAGCATTGTGCATTTAAAGAACATTGTAAACAGGCCTCCCACAACAAATTAGCCTCGGATTAGCAGCTAGCTAACTATTCTGCCTTCATCGATTTCCCTGGGTGCCAGAATTTGGCAAATTTAGGCTGACTACAAAAAAACTGGGAGGTGTGAGGTTGAAATGCAGAAATGTTTTATTCTGTTTATGTAATTTGGCACAATGATTGTAGTGGACAGTACATGGAGAGACACCCAGCACCACCACTAAGTAATCTATGTGTTTCACTGGGAGTAGCAATGATGCTAAATATTAACTTTATAGCTAATATATTTAATTAAATTACTTGTTACCAGTTGGATGAAATCATTCAATCTGGTTCAGATATTCTTTGTTTTGTTCAGTCATTCTGTGAATGAAACAGGGTATATACTGTGAAAGTACAGAAGTTTACAGAGTTTTAAGATTAATAGAAGTGTCTGTGCAGTTAATGTTAAAATGCCCTGGTAATTTTCTGCCAGGACATTATCTATTTTTCTATGAACATTTTTCTTCCAGTGCAGCTTGGAGGCGAGCTTCAGCATCATCTTCCACCTCAGTGAATCCAATTTATGTAGGGTCAAGTTATCCATTTCAGATGGTTGCTGTTTTGGTTACATGTGTATGTACTGAAGTTGCACATGCAAATGAATTTTGTGAAATATGTGATATCTCTAGTGTGCTTTGGTAATTTAGCGTCTTCTCATGAATTAATTTAATTCGTGTGATGATTGAGTTTCTCACTCGTGTCTGGCTGGGTGGGTTAATAACAGATTTATCTGTGATGTGAATATTGATTTATTTCTGCTTTACTATAACTTTAACACCTTCTTGAAAAACACAGTCTGATGTGATCGCTCTGCTCACTTTTCAAAAATGGCGCTGTGAGATGATGGCACAGCTGAGGTGTGCCAAATTAGGCACTGGGTTGGGATTTTGCAAATCTATTAAAGGAAAAAAGATCTTAGAACTCTAATGAGGCATTTGCTTTGTGACTTTTAAGAAAGCTCAGATTAGTAAATGGCATTAAATTTAACCTACACTGGAACGAAAATAAACCACTTCAGCCATCTTCCTGGCACTTATTGAAAGGAAGCTAATTCATTTCACTGTCCTGGTCTCGCTGTTGGGAAGACACTGCTTTTCAGTTTCCACTTCATTCACATATCACTAACCCCAGTTCAACTCTGCTCACCACCCATGATGCACTGAGCCAGAATCAATGCAAATGAATAATTAACTCATGCTGAAACAAGGAAATGGTTGGTATTCATGAGGCTCAGTTGATTTTTTTTTTTTATTTCTTTTCGGTGTGTGTGTGTGTGTCACACTTAACATGTCAGGCATAAGTGTTAGACTCAGGGGTGAACTTTTGGACTGTTAGATTGCATTTCCTTTCAAGGGCAGCTGTTTCACATCACAGCTAAGACTGAAAACTGGCTCTGGTTCTTGTACCCTTTGGCAGAGAAGGAACTTCTAATATGTCATATGTCTGACTCAGGGGGCTGCAGCAAACTGCAGAGCACAGCCAGAAATGCTGAGCAGCTACTGTATAGTCAACAGCAAAACCAGAGAGAAGTATAGAAAAAGAAGAAAGAGCTTAATGAATGTAAATGGTCTGGATATACTGGGCTTATGACTGTGATTCCTTTGAATTCATTAACATTAATGTTTGAGAATAAGTAAAGTAGGAAATAGGTTTTCCTAAAAACAGAGCATAGCTGAACATCCTTCTGCTTACTCCAGTTATGACATGCAAGTCCCATCTCAGTAATGATGGATTAAGAGCTCTCCAAAGACAAATTCAACAAGCAAATGAGCAGCCACTGAACTTTTTTTAAGCTAAATTACCACATTACTTTTCAGCCTTTTCAGCCTTATTTGCCTGCTCTTGTGAAGTAAATGTTCCGCAAACAATAACTGGTGCATGTTTGACTCAGCTAGAACCTCTCTCAGCCATTACTTCCTGATTAAACAATCCCTACTGGGTAACCTAGCAACAGTGTCATGATGGCAGACTCTGAGGGAGTACAATAAACAGCACAGTAGGTTTAAGATTTTTTTTATTGCTAACTTAGCATCAAAAGAATATGTATGCACTGAGGGATTGTTTGCATGGTGGTTTGACCACTAATTACTGGCTGACTGCGCATTAACCTGCAAAAACTGACTTCAACACACAAAAGATAAAAACATCATTGTAATGAGGTGGAAATGAGGTGCAACTTAACACTGAACCCTTAAGCTCATGCAGCCATGTAAAAAGTGTTTGATGCATTTTGAATATTTTCTGAATTTAAATTATTCATTTCAGAAATAACATTTACAAAAAAGAAATTTAATTATTTAACACAGGCATAATTTAATATAGCTGTATCATAAGTAGCTTTAATTCCAAGAATCAATCATTCAATGAATCCACCTCTAACAAAAATGATCTCAGTGTACAAATATGACTCAGGAACAGGCTAAACATTAAGGCACTTCTGCTGCATAATCTTTAAGAACCTAAACTGAAGAAAGGAAATCCATTAGTCTCCAGCTGGAGTTTCAGAATTTCTGGAAACTTTAAGTGGAAAAGCATAAAAACATTGACTGATCATTTTCCTTATGTTTTTTTCTACTATATCAGGAATAATTCCAGACTCTGCTTCCTCCTGCATTTTTAATCTCTGAGCAATCTTTGTTTACTCACCCAGCTTTTTTTCTTCTTCTTCTTGTCCTCTGCATCCTTGCCCAGGCTGCCCATGCTAGAGTGACTGGCTGCGCTGTTAATACTGGACATACTTTCTGATGAGTGCTGCCGCCTAATCCGCAGGTCTGCAGAAACAGAGACAAGTAGAATCATTTAAACTCAGTTATATAACAGATGTAGCTTGTTTCCTTGACTAATAAATCCTAACTGACTGTTACAGCATAAATACCTCAAGAAACAGGGTTAAAAATACATCCAGCCATTTAAATGATTCCTGTAGAGAATTCTAGTCTAAGACCCCCTGCTGATTTTTTCATTACCTTTGTGTAGGTGGTCTGGGCCATTGAGTGCCACCTGGATGGCTGTTTGGGCATCTGTATTCTGAGTCTTCAGCGTCTCTATCGTTTCCCTCAGCTCAGCCAACTCAGACTCCTGTAGTGAGAAAAAGGAGGTATGCTTTTCCAGACTCACTGTATATAGACGTAAATGTTACTTTGGAGGAAATGTAGTCTTTATAATCCGAATGAAACAAATGCAGGAGAACGGATGACCAGATGGGGCTATTTTTAAAGGATGAAGGACCAAAGTCTGTTGGAATCGACACATCAGCTCCATCAGTGTGAACAAATCCCTAAATTTGGCAGTGACAAAGCCTTTAGTGGAAAGGAATGAGAGGTAAAAAGTGGTTGAAGGTATTCTGAGGATGAGAAGAGTTTTACAGATTTGTTCTGGGGCCAGCAACACCTGCTAACAGTAAAATAAGCTCCACTCTGTTAAAGTGAGCTGATAAGATAGAAGGAGCCTCCCATTTTGGCTTCTTCCAAAACCCTCTGAGGGCTGCAGATAGGGTTTCTGCTTTAATTAAAAGTTAGAATGGCCTTGTTTGACTAAGGCATCCCACCAGATCCCTGCCTGCTTTAATTTATAGAGGATTAAAAGGCTGCCAGGTCTTGTCAGCCTTCTGTGTGTACCATATGTGTGTGTGTAAGAACAGAAAGATGCATTCATAATTTCTGATAGGAATAGACCTTTGAACATATTGGTACTGATGTGTGATGGGTTTGTCAGTTCTCACTTATCTTCCTCGTGGTGCAGTCTCTACTGGATTTATGTGAAGCATATTTGCAGTTGGGGTCTAAACTTTTGTACCTTTTGTTCAGCAGTCATGGTGAGGCTCTGCAGGCGGCAGGTCATGTTACTGAGACTCTTCTCAAAGGCGGCAACCAGGTGAGCCTGCAGACATGAAGATAAAAAAAAAACTGAGCTAAGGTGCTGCAGGAATGTTAAGCAAAGTGCTGCCAGAAAACAACACATTAAACAGAGAAAAATATGCAGTTTGTTTTATTCACATCTACATGCTGTTGGTTCAATTCAAACAACTCATCCACCATCATTTATTAATGCAAAAATCAAATCATATGTTGAATGTCTCTCCCTCAAGGAAAGAGCCTTGTTAACGAGTTGTTCTTGATGCTAATGCTTTGAAGAGTTTGCTTCAGCTGAAGAATACTGAGGTCCTAATGAGGCTGTATGTGGAACATTTGTTTTCCCAACAGTTTAAAGGCTCTTCCTAAACTGGTCAGAAGAAGCTCCCTGCATTAAAGAACTACTGCAAGGATATTTAGTGTAATACAACAACAAAGCCCTTACTTTTCAGAAGGGCACGTTAGCACAGAGTATGTTCAGCATGAGTTAAACGGGGAGGATTTTATGTGACTGGCACTATTGCATCTTGCAGTGAATTAATCATTGTGGATTTGAGCATGCTACTGAGACAGCGCTCTTAACTGGCAGTGACAAAACTCAGAGGAAAAGGTGTGGCAACCATATCAGAGAGAGGGCCGCCCTCCCTTAATTTATCTAGCACTCAATGGTGCAGTGTCAATGCGATGAAGGATGGGAACTGATTAGCATTGCCATGCCATCTGTTCTGTTGAACCTGCCATTCAAATTTACTGTGTTTTTATCTCTTTGAACATATGCTTAATGCATCTATAGATGACTAGTGAAGACTTATGTCTGTGGCTGTATGTGTCTTTGTACACCAATATGTGTGTATGAGTCTTTTTTATGTGTAAAACATACATGTGTCTACTGCTTACTCATCTTGCCATCCTTTGCTAGCGACATTGAGACACCTGTCAAGCCTGGTATGTCACAGAGAGGTGGGCAGCATGCCCAGGCAGATCTTAGAATCTCACACAAACATGTCCACACATATGAAGATATTTATACTTTTGAAAAGAATTTAGTGAATTCAAAAGGATTTACTGACAGTCTCTGTCTAGAACTGCCTAATAAAGCAAGAAATGTCCTAATTTGTCTTTGTGAGGACATTTAAGAACACACACACACACATAAAGAGTAGCATCCTGTGCTGCCACTTCCACTCTGCATCCCTGGCTGACTCAGCGTAGGTCTCGACCTTTAGAAATGCCAGCTCCTCAAACACATCCTTCTCACCACACATCTCCTTCCAACTCCACCTGTGAACTCCGACTCCTCAGCCCCCAGCCCACCTGTCCGCCCCGAAGGAGGCGCCGATCAAAGATGAACCATCTGTCTGATTCATGTGTCCTACACCCGGTGGACATGCCTGTTTTTCTGATCTTCACTCTGATCTCCAGGTCAAGGGTAGAGGATGACAACGACCAATGAAAAGAAGCAATGTCAGTGCTGCCTGATGTTTCTAATAAAGAGGCAGTGGCAGCTACATTGGGAGCCAACACCAGCAGCATCATGTGCAGCAAGAAACTCACAAGCTAAGCAGGGAAAAAGAAAAGGAGGAGCAACAAGGTGTGGGTGACATGTCAAGGTATTAGGAGAAAGAGGAAGAAGATTAAAAAGGGACGACGGGTGCACACACAAACTTTTAACCTGATTTCTTGACAGCCAAGGCACGAAATACTCAGTATTGATTTTTCTTTTCTTTTCAGTTTTAAATCACAAGTAACACAACCACATTGTTAATCAAATGTAGGGCTATAACGTTCTTAGTAACAGCAGTGCAGCAAATATGATTTTATTCCGAGATCCTATCTTTGATGACATTTCTATAAAATGTCAATACTATATAAGACCCCAATTAAATTTCCGTTGCAATGCAAACCCAGAAAAAGTTCATTAGAATTATTTATGCAGCAGCACAGCAAACATGACACGATTAAGTGACCTCCAGTGCTGCACATTTCCTCTGTGGCTTTTTGCAATGAAAAAGCATCCAGGAACTGAGGGGTAACACATGATCCATCCTGCTGCAGGCTTTAAACACATTATCTGCTTTTATTGTGGGTTTGATTTAATTGATTTTTTTTGTGTTAAATGGAAGATGAATGATTCAAAGCATATTTAAAGGTTATGGGTGTTTTTCTACATTTCAGAGTCTGCTGCTGCTCTTTATGCCAGCAAGATAATGTTAAATATGCATTAAGCCGAATCACACTCAAATGGAAAAGACATTTCATTTTACACACTACAGTGGATACCCATTAAAGAATAAATGGCTTAGAAATTGGGAAGCAAGATGTTATAGACATAGGCTAAATACAAAGTGAGTCTAAAAGCCTGAGGTACTAACATTATGAAAACACCAGATTTTTTCTCTACAGTGACAGTATGTAACTTTCAGTTTGCATATCACAGCTTGTGGGTGTACATATGTATATCTTAAATATGGTGTTTTTGATAAGGTCCTCATATAAATGATGACCATGCACCTGGCTATCCATATGATATATTTATTTTCCTTTCTGTTTTGTGTCTAAAGCTGACAGTCCTCTTATTTATTAAAGCATTGTGCATCAGTCTTGACAGATGCCATTGGAATAATTAGTGATTCACTTCATCTTCAGTGATTTTAATGCTAGATTGAAGCTAGCGATGGAAATATTTACAATGTCTTCATTAAAACTATTCAACAAAGCATATTTGCATGTGATGATGCCATCCAAGTTGAGAGGAAGTTTAAGGATTTAGCTTCAATAGGAGGCAGAGATTAACTAAAATGAAATAAAATAAAATGCGTTTCTTCAAGTGAGTGTGGGAAGGAATAGAGATGATAGACTGATGCTCCAGCTCCTCATCACACAGCACAGTGACTCACTGACTATAGGTGGACAGCATGTGAGGGCTGCTTGGGCTGATATTCACACAACCACACTCCACACTGGGAAGATAAGAAGAGCTTATGGCATCAACAACCCACCATGCTGTCATGTAGATGCAGTGCGATGCAGTTTCAGACCAGCACAAACCTTTTTTTTCCCTCAAATGTCATTGAAGTAGGAGCCATATAGCAAATACAGCATTCTGTTGTGCAAGTGTTTACATATGGTTTGGGATTGTAAGGCATGACAATGGTTTTATGCAGAAAACCAGTCAGAATCACTAAAAGATTTGGAGGTATTTCACATACATACATGATTTTGCCAAATTGCAAGATTTAAGTTGCAATGCTGGTCAGTTTAACAGGACATCCACCACAGCTATCTCTAAATATAATCTAGGCTGGAAATATAATTCAGAACAGTAATATGTTTCACCAACAGGCTTTTACTACTCTACAACCAAATTGAACTGTAATGAAGCAGTAGGTTAATGGCATGTTCACAATATTACAGTTGCAATCGACCTGCCGGCAGCTAAAAGTATTTTAACTAAAAATCTTTGACCTGTCTCATTTCTTTCTAAGCTTAATTAAAAAGACAAAATTAATTTATTATGTTTCAGCATAGATATTTATAGTTTAGAAAAGAAATCCAAACACGCATAGCAAATGCTGCGGATGCATTCCAGTGCAAACCAACGTGTAGCATCTCTCACATTTCTATCAAACAAGTTGGATCTCTAAGAAAAGAGGGAGAAAGCCTCACGCCTGTAGATAAGAAATAAACATTTACTTAAAAGACACCTAGGGCAGTGTTAGTTTTTTTTTTCTATGTGGATCTAGTTTTAGACCCTGACAGACAAATATCTAATAATTTGGTTTTTGAGTGAGTAACCATTTAAATATTCATTTAGAATGGGCAATGTGTACTTGATGGGTATCTGGTAAAGTAGAAGGTAAGCTTGTGGGATTCTTACAGTTTGATATGGAATTTTATGTTGTGGGTTGTTACTGAAATGCAACATTTTAAACCACATCTGATCCAACCTGCAGCTTCTTGTTGCCACATAACTCCTACATAAAGACATGTCTTTTTCTTTTTTCAGCCATCAAGTTCTAGTTTTAGCCCTGCACAAGTTTGTGATCAAAGACTGAAGCAAAGGCTCTGTCTGCCTCCACGCTTGATCAGACATTTGGTACAGAGGGTAGATGGGGCACATGTTGATGCTGGAGTCTGTCCATTTATCAGCATCTCAGCAGAAAGTCTTTGTCGAGGAGTTAGATGTATCTCACACTGTTTCACCCACGCATGACGTACAAGTTACTACATTCACTTATCTTCGTCTCCCTGCTCTTCCTCTTGATGTGTCATTTTCTATTTGAGAGCTTTGTACGAACTTAGGAGAGACTCCTGGTCTGGCTAAAACCCCAGTAGCCGAGGTCAACTTAAATAGATGATCCCCACTGCATGATCAACAAGCAGATGTCCCATCATAAAACAATAAACATAAAAAAGCATTAATATATTAATTAGAGCAAGACTTATTTGATGGAAAGAAACTCACGTTGGAAGCAAGCTGTGATGTGAGAGTTGCCACCTTCTCTTGAGAAGCATCCAGCTCCCGGCGCAGCTTTCTGATTTGCTGTTTTAGGGGGGAGGGAGATCACAGAGGTGAGTGACTGCTACGTAAAGATCTACTAAACTTGCTACCATGCTAAAAATTTCGATGAAAACAACTGTGCAGTTATGTGGTTAACTGTTCAAAAAGACACTAAATTGCGGTGTGAACATAAAGTGTGGGAGATTACCGTGGAATTTTGGACTGTTTGGCCCTTGATTGAAAAGAAAAGAGTCAAAATTAACACTATGTTGCATGCTTCCATCAAACAGCATGAACTGATGTGACAAGAGGTTTACAGGCCACAGCACTGCTTTTCTCAAGGTTAGACTACAGGCAGCAAAGCAGAGTAAGAAAAGATATGTCAGACCTGGGTCAAAAGTATTTTCAAATACTAACTTAACTTTTTTCTAATGAGTAAAGGGCCAGAGTTCAACAGGCAAGTTATTGATTTTAATTGCACTAAATACAATTAAACATACAATCTACATATACTTCTATCCTGATACAGAAAAAGGGAATATTTCCCTCTTGTTTCCAACACAATTTTCTAATGGATTTAACAATGAAAGATGATAAATAAACAAAAATCACTCAATTCCCATTTATGATTGTTTTGTCTAATCTTTTACGGTAAAGATATTTGATGCAGTGATGATATATAACAATAGAAAGTTTGAAATTAAGCTAAATATCACACGTCACTTGCAGTCTGTCATTTTTAGTTTGCACTGGGTGAGCTGTCTGAAAATGCCAAGCTGGGTATGCAGAATCTTCTTAATGTATTTGCTTTTACTGTTTGACCCAAACTTGAGCTGAAAACACTGATAAACAGGGACAGAGAAAAGTGGGTTCAAATGAATTCAGAAAGTAAAATTGGAAAAGAATCAAAGGAGAATCAGTGATAAACTGAACAAATCCAATAAAAAGAGCTACGATTGGGGCATGCCTTAAATATGCATAGTGTAAGTTCTTGCCATGATTAAATAACTTTGTTGCAAAGTGAGGATGTGCAGTTATATATGGTTCAGATGAAATGAATGATTATATAAAGCAATGCAACATAGAGTTTAAATGATTCATTGCTTAACTTAATATAATTTTACCCACAATCAATAGTAATTTCCTTAAATTGGCTTTGGTTCAAATCCATGAACAATATCACTGTTTGTGCTTTGATTGACATATAAAGCCTGCATCTAAATACAACAGAAAAACATGCAGACTTAATAACATTGAGACAAACCCCCCTCCCCAAAAAGCAGCACCTAAAGAAGAGCAGAACATGCCTGTGACATGTTTGAAGTCGGCATAAAGCAAAAATCTGATGAGGTGACACGCTGAGCTAGGCAAAGATAAGCTACGTTCAGCTAAGCTAAGCTAAGTAGCTTACCGAGAAGCCGGAAACCATGCAATTAAATGGCTTCAACTAATAAACATGAATGTACAGCAGATCGGTATACATGCAGAAAGATGCAATGTTTCTCAGCCTTACCTCTGAGTGTGCTTTTTCCTCTGTCTGTAAGGAAAAAAGAAAACTTAATTGAAAAGCACAGTAAACATTTGTTTTCTGACTGAGATGTATTTGATGCCTTTTAATAATCAATTGGAACAAACAGCCTAAGAAGCCCTTAAATACCAAAGATAAGAAAAGTTACAGATCATTCAACAAGAGATTAAAACAATGTATGCAAATTTTAATTAAAATTACTTTAAAATGGAAAAAAAGTGACTTGTGATGAAGCAGATAAAATCAGGCATAAAAGTAAATGGGAACTGGTGTATATTCACGATAAAATCAAACAATTCATTCAACTTCGGGGAAAGCTTAAAACAAAACTGCCTCCATCATTCATGCAGATTTAGTTTAAACATTAATTCTTCTCAAATCATGTCAAATCTCTCTCACCAAATGTGACATCTAAAGTATGGTTTGTACTATGAGATGCCCCAAACTGACTTCATTTTTATTTTGATGTTCCATTCATAACAAAAGCAGAAGATTTAGGCATTACATTAGTTTCAATGCAGATATTTAATCAAACTTCAAACAGTCAATTTCAAAATCACTTTAGTCTTGTTTCACTTTCTCATGAATTATCTTTTATTCAGAATTTTCAATATCCCTTCTCCTGTCGACTTATGTGACCTTAGACTGAATGAATCTTCATATTCTCTTTTTTAATTTCTTGTTTACTTTCTAGCTGTAAAAAAAAAAGACAAGAGAAATGAGATGAAAGTGAGGAAGACATCAGGTAATCAGTTCTTTCGAGTTTGTACAGGTAGCTCTGCAGAATGTGAGTGGTTCCATACACCAATGTCTGGAGCCCCAACAGAAAAATGCCTAAAACTGAATTACAATTACCTCCTGCGCATAATTTAGGATAATATATTTGAAGTTTATGAACTTTTGGTTTTTATCCTTCCTGTCCTAAATGACTTACCGCAGAATACAATGATGATGTGCTGGAGACCAGAGACAGTGAAGAGCCATGGACTGTGACACAAAAACAGAAAGTGAGTCATTATAATTTTTTAATGCAAAACCGGGACATAATGCAACTATGTGTTCTAAACTCTTTTTATATGCTTTGTTTTTGCTAATTATAACAGATTACTCTGCGGACTGATAAGGATTTTTTATATAAAATGATCAAAATGAGCTATAAAAAGAAGGTGGAAAAAAAACTAAACATCTTTTTCCTGAAAAATTGCCTTAAAAAATGTAATTAGTTAATCTTAGAATGCCCATTGTGATAAATGGCAACCTTGACTTTAATGGCTTCTTGGCAGGGATGTTTGTTGGAGCACCGTTTTAAAAACACTTTTTAAACTGTGCTCCAAAGAGTGTACCTTCATCCGTGCTGTCTCTGAAGGAGCCAGAGCGGCTGATTGCCCGTGATCGTTCCTCTAGGGAGGTTGCACTGCCACCCAGTGGGTGACCTTCTCCGTACAGGTCAAAGGAGTCCTGGGCAGGAATGCTGTTAGAGCGGCTCATGCTGCTGCTGCCTGGTGGCAGGTTATACTGGCTGATGTTGGTTGGGCTCACTGCATAACAGAAACCGTCATACATAAATAATCATAGATCTTCTTCATGTGATTACACTGTACTGCATGGTTATCCTTCTTTAAGTGGAACAATTTAATTAAGTCTTCTTGACTAACATAGATTGGAGTAGTGGTATTTTCCAGTGGTGGTGCAGGAGGATCCAGGAGGAGAAAGTGGAGACTGGCTGCCTGTGTCCTGAAGACCTCCTGTTGAATGGGATCTCAGCCACTCCTTCCCTTCTTCATGGGATGTTTGTCGGGAGGATGGTGGGTACCTGAAAGCCACAAAGACACTTTTAGATAAAGATAAGGCTTAGGTAGTGAAATTCTGTTGCAATTAGGCTTAACCAGATAGAAAATGCACGTGGAGAGATGGCATAACAATCACATCACTCAGATGTGAAATGACATGCAAAAGCTGGGAAGATCTCAGTTTTGTTGCTGTGAATGTAAAAGATTACCTTATGTCCAAAAGGTATAAATATTAAAGATAGCACAAATTTTTGTTGCTCATGTTTCTGCAGAATCTTCCAGAAGTCAAATATGGATATAAATGAGCCTTTTTTTTAAATAGCAATAGAAGTTTAGCTCTACTTTTCTACTTTTTAAAATGTCGTTTCTGAATTAAAATACAAACAGAGAAAACAGACACCTTAAAATACTCTATTTTTCTAAATCTTCTCATGTTTATTTTTAGAGGACCTTTTGGATAAAAAGTTCATCTTTTGCTCACTTCACTATTCATAGCATCACAGATACTGACCAATGAACTAGTTTGAGCAAGCTAATGACATTAGCTAATGACATTAGCTTGGCCAAACTTTTGTAAGCTAATACATAAATCATACACGCACAGTTCAGACTCAAAGCTCAAACACACACATACACACTGCCATTCATTTCTTCTTTACCCAAATCCAAAGCAGCTGTGCAGCAAAAAGCTCCCCTTATCGCACAAATGACAATCGGCCATATTTAATCCTCTGAGGATGATAATTGAGTTTGCATTCATCCCTATTCAGGGGCATCTTCCTCCTAACGCCCCCATTACTACGCTTGTCACATCTGACCCTGCTCTGATCGTCCGCCTGTGCTTCGTAGTCTCTTTGCCAGCAAATGGTGTTTAAAAAACGTGCAAATAGTATGACATTGCCGCATTCAAGTCTCATTGGATTGAAATGGAACAGACTGAAACATCCAAGAGTCAGTGTTTGACTCAGTGTGTTTAGTGCAAATAAAATGCCCATAAGCAAGACCAAGTATGTCACGGGGGCAGCGATTCATCTAACCCCCTCTAAAGATGTGGAAAAAAGGAGCTTTTAGCATATTTAAGATGTGAACAGACAGCCATAGAAATATGCAGTTAGTGAAAACTGACAAGAAAGAAAAACTGCTGCTGCGCTGCTTTCAGGTTTGANGGCCATAGAAACATGCAGTTAGTGAAAACTGACAACTGCTGCTGCGCTGCTTTCAGGTTTGAAAAAAAAGCATGTCGACCAGATTCACTTTAAATGAATGAATGGTTTTAAACCAGCATGCCCCATTCAACTGGCTTGTAACTGGATTGGTAATGGATGGGTTATGCATCTTTGCTCTTTCTGTCTCAGGTAAATTTAAGAAATCCATTCTGCCTTTTAAACAAGTAATGCTGGGATGAGCTGAGAAGCTGCTCTGTCATAGAGGACACGTTTAATACATTTTTACTGTTGTATGAGAAGGGAATAAGGTTAGGATGCACACAGAGAAGCCAACATACAAACCGATGAGAAAAGACACATCCCTGTGTGAACATCTGAAGCCAGAAATCATGCTTCTTTAGTATTTTCTTTTTTCAAACTCAGTTAAAAATGGACAAAATCTAATTTGGACCAGTTAACTAACAAATTCAACTAATTTCATTAAGACCTTCTTGTAACCAATTATCAAATGCTTTGATCAAAATAGTTAATTCACCTCATTTAATTATAAAATATATATATTTTTATTTATTATTTATATTGTATTAATCATTACTATATTCATTATAAAATAATTTTAATTTAAAATATTTATCTGTCACTTTTTACCGACATGGTTTTCTGATTGCTTTCTAATAAGTAGCCCATANATTTGAATTTAAAATATTTATCTGACATTTTTTACTGACATGGTTCTCTGATTGCTTTCTAATAAGTAGCCCATAACTTATCCCTATTTCTATTTTAATATTAGTTTAGTTTATTTTTGTTCTTTTCCACAAACCCTCAAGGAGCTCATTGAATTACTGTTAGGGTAAGGTACAGATACTGGTTGAGCTACCACCATAAATCGTGCCATATACAATGTGGAAAGTGTCATTTATATTATGTGATTACTTTCATGCAAATTAATTAAAAAGATCTTTTCATGGTTGCAAATGTGTTGTACCTCAGTCCCTTTTTGGGAAGCGTGTTTCTGTCAAGAGGCATGCTGTTAAAACACAGAGGATGAGCTGATTAGATGAACACCAGAAGCAGAACTGATCACATTTTAACAAATTTGACTTTTGACACAAAGACATACAAAATGGAGAGAACACTGAGATACTACGTTTCTCAGCACAACTGACAACAAATAAAAAACACAGGCAATAATTAAATTGATTGTTTCATTTTTGAGACATATGGCTAGACTAGTAAGGGGAAATAAATATGGCCAACTGCGGTTATGTTCTGTGATGTATTGCATACACAGTGTGTGGACAGAACAATGGACACACTGATACAGACTTCTCATGGGTATATGTGCTGAAATGATCTGAATTTATTGTCATTTTTCTGTCATGGCTTTGAACCAAATTATGACATTATTATTATTACTTTTTGCATTACCAAAGCCAAGCCAGAGAGTGAAACTATGTACTATGGATGAGTAAATATCTTATTTTAATCTGTGTAAATAATAGTTATTTAATCTTCCTCTGCAAAGTATTTCCTACATATAAGGGCAGGGAGAAACCTTGTTGTCTCTGTTCTCAAATGAAACAATGAATACGTTTTTATCCAATCGTATTCCCTCTTTACTCACCCCTCAGACAGGGTGGACTTGACACTGCCGGTTCTTGTAACTTTAGGCCCGTGGTGGCCCAGTGGCATATCAATGGACTCAGAGCTGGTGTGCAGACTGGTCATGCTTTGGCAGCTCAGCGTGTCCTTGCTACCAGCTGAAGAGCTACAGGCAGGCCAGGGCCGAGCGTTGGAGGGCAGGGAGAGGCCAGAGGCCGGGCTGGAAGCCAGGGAGTCAGTGCACAGGTCTAGGGTTTTACCATACAGCGGGCTGCTGCCACCGCTCAGGCCGCCAGCGCTGCCCAGGCTCCCTGTGCCAGAGGAGGGGGAGTCCAGGCTGGCTTGCCTTGCCAGCGTGCCGTGGGGGCTGCCCAATAGTGACGGGCACTTGCCAGAGTCGGGCGTGCCCGGAGAGCTGGCCTTGCTGCTGGCTTTGGTGCCAAACAATCTGGGGGTAGAAAGGTGGGTGCAGTCATTTAGAAATGCTCAAAGGACAAGTGATGAGCATCTGCAAGCTCCACATTGGAAAATGAAGGACTCTTTGGGTTGAGAAAGTATCACACTGAGGTCGTCTCTCTGTCCTGATGTGTATCATGTGTATTACTTACTGCTCTGGTCAACACAAAATTGCTGCTAAAACATTCCTTTAGTCTACTGCGATGCTAGTTATTGAGGACACTTCCCTAAACATTCCTCCTCTGCAAAAAGCTTCACCTCATTCTAGATGCGATCTAATATGCATCAGCACATCTGCTCTCACAGCTTTGCCCGATTCAACCCCGTGACTTTCAATAACCTAATCTGTTACACAGCTCAACCCTATTCGCCTTCCACATATGTTCAGACAGCTTGCTTTTCTGCTTGTGCCTGTTCTAGTCTATCATTGTAAGATCCATAGAAAACATATAGCTGGCACTCTTTTACAGAAGAAGAAGGGAATTAAACTACTTGGCTTGATAAATCGGAGAGGACGAATGTTCGGACATGCCTGCTTTGACAGTTTTGAATCAGGAACCGGCTGCTCAGACACCTCCTCTCACCTCTCTGTTATGATCAAGACTGGCTGAGTTGGATTTGCTTGATCTCACTCANGTTTTGATCAAGACTGCTGAGTTGGATTTGCTTGATCTCACTCAGAAACAGTCAGAGCTTCATCTCCTGGGCAAAACAATTTTTCGTCTGCAGTGGCTCACCACCTACGTCGGGGAGCAATCTATGTAATGGCACCCCTTTGCTATGCAGTCAAGCAAACTTGCTCAATCAATTTTCCTATGAAGGCACTCACGTATGATTCATAAGGTGTCACATATTTATTTGGTGCATCCAAGAAAATTGAGAGAGATGACAGGCAGCTTTTAAGTCATGGTGAAGCTTTAAAGTTATGAATGTCATTTTCAGTAAATGTCTCTATACAGCAGCCTACATCAGGAAAACATTGCTGAGCACCACAAACGTTTATCTTAAAAGTAAAAACAAGTACTAAAGAAATCTCTTGAAGTTTTAAAAAGACCTGAGCATGTTGCTGCTGACTTGTTTTGCTGTAAAAGCTGAAAAACCACCTAATTAAAAAAGAATGTGGTGAAATGGTTGATTCACGCCGAAGCACACACAGTGAAAGACAAAGACACAGTAACAGCAGCAGACATGTGTTGTGAATCTGACCTGCGAAAGGTGGGAGAGGCAATATCTGGGTATTTGGAGCCTGGCTGTCTGAGGCCTGACTGGCCTGCTGAACTGGAGGTAGGGCTGGATTTGGGAGAGGTGGATAATCCAGCTGCTGGGTCTTGCTCCGACACGGCCACTTTCTCTTTATCTGTCTGATTGATGGTGATGGGACTGGAGCGGTCCGAACCCACTTTTCCATCCCTGCGTTTGGCACTTGCTTGTGTCACGGCCCCGCCTGCTGACTTGCCACTGACATTTGAGTCGATGCTGCTGGAGCTGGAGCGATGCCCACTGCGTCCTGCTGCCACCCCACTGGAGGATTTGGCTGGTCTGGGCAGAGATCGGTACTGCAGGGTCACTTTGGAGCCACTGCAGCTGAGCAGAATGCCATCATCCTGAGGTTGTGAGCCATCCAGGCTGGTTTTCCGGACACCACTGATGCTTGCGCCTTTCCCGAAGGTGGCCGAAGATTTGGGTGCCTTTCCCAAGGTGGCTGAGCCACTGGCAAGTGTTGCACCACTTGAGGTGATCAGAGTGCCAGTGGGTCCAGGGATTTTCTTGTATCCAAAGGAGCCAGTGGTCGGTGGGCGTACAATGCCAGAGGGAGGTTTCTTGCCTTCATCCCCACTACTCCTCCCGGCATCAGATGGTGAGCGCTGGATACCAGCTGAACTCTTCGAAGGTACTTTACCCTTCTCAGAGGCCTTGGCATCATCAGTTTTCCCTGTCATGCACACAAACACTTATCAACACAAATATAAAATAAAACACTGTCCACAGCACAAATATTTTTTCACTCCTGGTGCCTTATAAAAAAAACCCAACAACAACAACAACAAAAAAAAACAAGTTAGGACTGCAAATTATTTACCTCCATTTAACCCTATCCTCTGCAGCTAACTAACCTCATGTCTTCTTTCATTACATCCATAAATTTGCTCTTTGGTCTTCCCCTAAGCCTCATGTTCCAGCCTTAACATCCTTCCACAGATATTCACAATCCCTCCTCTGAAGATGCTCAAACCATCTTAGTCTGGCCTCTCTGACATCTGTCCACATTAAGATGGTATTTATCTGCTGGCATTTAGCCAGGCTTTCAGACACGGTGTCAGCAAATCATATTCATTTTAGTGCAAGACCACAAATCTGCTATATTTTAACATCTTTGACTAAAAGTATATATTATTCTCAATAATTATGATCCTTTTTGAGAGAAAACATCTATTGTAACACAGCAGAATGAAAAGCAAGAGAGTATTTTTTTAGCAAAGATGGCTAGATACTGTTCAGGTCTATAGTCAAAACATAACCATCTAAAAGTCTGTCCCTCGGCACCTCTTCTTTGACTTCATCATTAGGTTAGGAGAAAATGTTAAAAGGAAAAGACAACAACGTTCATTACTTCCACTGAGCTGTTATATGCATCTGAAAGGCTAAAACTACAACTGATTATTTCTTTCATCAACATATTAAATATTTTTTACATTTAGCTTCATAGAAGCTACATTATATGAATCATATTAATGAAATAAAACGTGAAATTATTTATGACTTAGCTATTTGCGCCGGCCATTCAATCAAAGTAAAGATTGAAAAAAGTGAAAGATTTCATAGATAACGCTCACTCAGCTGTCTCTGTTTGAATTTATTTAACTGAATTCCAGTCAGTATCACTCTGTTAAAATGATCAAACAATGCTTTGAATGTTGTGTTGCAAGGAATTGTGTGACAGAAATATTTCCTCTCATAAAGGAAGATTTCCAATACTGAAACCGATACTAAAGGAAGTTTGAGGATTAGATATTTCCAAGTCACTTTGGATCATTTAAGAAGTTAAAAACCATCCAAAGGGAAATAACACTATTTGATGTGAACAATTAGGTCATGTCTGCTGACTCACAGTCAGGTTGCCATGATATCTCATGCAGATACAAAAAAATATTTTCTTTCACTGTCATGTTCAATAAACAGCTACTAGGACTTCACAAAAAAAAAAAAAAAAAAAAA
>CM047997.1:12102504-12115828 GCA_026261665.1 Melanotaenia duboulayi | reverse complement strand
CATCTCATGCAGATACAAAAAAATATTTGCTTTCACTGTAATGTTCATTGAACAGCTACTAGACTTCACAAAAAAACAAAAAAACTTCTGACTAAATCTGGTTAAAGATCCAGATAGTGGGTTCCATCTCCTACCTGCTGTTTTCAGGGCAGCAGAGGTACTCTTGGTCCTGGGCGGTGTAATGCCCACCTGGGCTGTCATGCCTCTCCTCCATGAACCAGTCTGGGACATTTGGGCCAGTGCAGCTGCTTTCTGACTAGCATCCTCATACTGGCCCTGGGTTTGAGAAGAAGAGGATGAAGAAGACGGCTTCCAGCGGGAGGCGCTACTGTTGGGATCCATGCTCGTGTCCAGCTCCTCCTCCACCTTCTTCAGGTCTTCGGCTCCGGCCCAACTGCTGCTCACCTCCTGCTCGGCATGCTTGGATCTGCTTCCTTTCTGAGACTGTGAGGTATTGTTGGTGGGCATTAAAGAAATCGTGTGAATGGAATAATGGACGATTCAGTAAAGTAATTAACTCTTCTTACTGTAGCATCCTGAAAATGATTTTAATCTGTTAAATAGCTAGAAAATAAAATCTGAAGATCATGACATCACTTAAAAAAACATTTAAAGTTGAAGCTTTTGAAAACAAGCTTTACCTCCAGTCTGGTTCTTTTAGAAAATATTATTAAACACACACACTTACACAGAGTCACCATAAAGCAATCTAAGTGGCTGCTCCTGCAGAGCTGCAGAGTTTCTGTTTGTGTGTGTAATCAGTGCTATCTTTGGAACTTTTGGGATGCACACAAACACACCCACACGAAGGCATGAACACAAAGAACAGTGATAACCTGCCTTCCTTAACAGATGGTCAGTCTCCCTAGCAACACTAGAGTCTCTTAAGAGCACAGTCTGTTGAGTATTTCATGAGGAGCCAAGGATACTTGGCAGAAAAATGGAATTGTCTCTGAGGAAAGCGGAGTTCTGGTCTTGCAGTTAATTCCCTCAGCTGTGATTTCAGAGCTGACTCACAGACCGGCCTCGCTTCTATTTAAAGTGAACGTTTGGAAAACATCATGTTGTTAGATGAGGCAATTATTTATTTTTGTGTGAATAAAATAAGATGTCGTTTAAACTAAAATGCCTTTCTTTCAAACCAATTCACATGACAGAGGAGGATGACTGTAAAAGATTAAGGTGACTAAGTGGTTGCGCATTCTCACCTGTGCTCCCTTGCTTTTGCGTGATGAGCTGGTGGCGGAGTATGTGGGCGTGTTTATATCATCAGTGCTGATGTTGTCCAATGTGTCGCTGAGGCCGCTGCTCACCGAGCTGCTGTCGTCCCAGCTACAGGTGGAGAGGAAGAGAAGAATAGGAACAGAGTTTTATCTATGAGGTCACGATAATTTCTGACTACAGCTGTCTTCTCGCTTCACACCGATCTGTGCTTTACAAGCATCCCTGCCATCTGCTGCCATTGTCTCTCTGCTTTAATTTTATTTGATTTTCAATGAAAATGTGCTGATCTAAACATCTGTTTTCATCAGCTAATTTGTTAAAAAGATAGCTGGTTCAGTAATTGTTAAGTTTCCTTACATGTTTTCAAGAATTTTTATTACAACTGTAATGATTTCTTATATGCTGATGACAGACAAATATGAGGCGATAACTCCTGCAACATGTTTCTCTAACCTTAACATATTTTATGTCATCAGAAACAAACAAAAAAACAAACAAAACACCTCAAATATTTACACATGAACTCTTTGTTTTCATTCTTCTTTCTCGCATTCAATGTGCCAGCCGTGACAGCTCCTTTATACAAGCACAATGCAGAGTCCTTGAAGGAATCAGTTGGTTTCCATGCCAACATGTCATGTCTCATCAGCTTTTAGTTTTGTCTTTGTGCCTGTTAATATAAGAGACCCACCCTTACTTTGCATGATAAATCAGATCAAAAGTCTAAAGATGTTTAATTTAAATAATATGATATAAATACAAACAGGATGATTGGTTGAACAACTACACCGGCTACAATGAAAATGGACCTTCACTGTGCACAAAACACACCATTAATCTAAAATAATTTAAAAAGGAGACACTTTGAGAAGCTAATTAAACCTTTTCAACAAGTCAATCCAGGCACTACATCTATAATTCATCGCTCATCGTGAAACCTGAAGGCAGGCTGTAAATGAGGCTGTAATGACTCATTTGTAGAAGGTGGTCACAAGTTGAAGGGATGACGTGCGGTAGCTGTTCAGGAAAGATAATGGTGCTATTGATTTTCGGAAGTTCAGAAAACTAATAACTAGAAGAGCTACTATGTTTGAAATGAACTAATCTTAAACATATTTTGCAACAAAAGGCTGGTGCAACAAGCAAAAGTGAATAGATGGTGTGTGCACCTGACACCTTTAATGAATGTAGCAACCCAGTTACCCATTGGTGCACGGCAAAATTGATTTAATCTCCTGACAGATTGAAAATGAGCAGCATTTATCTTCACAGACAAATTCAGACCAGGTCTGACAGTAGCATAAAAGAACTAGCTGGAAGCTTTGTTTTAGATGGAATATGGTCGCTAAATATAACCTGTTCAAATTACACTATTAGTCGAGAAATATAAAACATACAATCTCAAACACAAACAGGTAATAGGCCTATTTGCTATTGAACATCTCTGCCAAATTGTTATTTTGTTATCCTAATCTGTCACTTTAGGATTTCATTCTGTCAGTCTGAAGCCATTATTGGAAAAGCGTTGCAAAGATGAAGGTTTAAATCGGGGCCGAAGCTTGTCATATGAAAAATAAAAGATATCTCAGCTTTGAGTCTTGTCAGCACAAATACACAGCTTTAGACTGGTTATTTTAGAAGAAGAAAAACAAGGCTGCTGTTGAATGCTGTTATTGGGGATCTATGGTATCAAACAGAAGTCAAACCGAGCATCTAAGTGCAGACAATTTTCTTTCAACTGCACTTAAATCTGTATGTTTGTGTTGAGTGAATCACACTCTAAAAGCAGATTTCTGCTTCGGTCATTCTAATGTTACTGAGTGTCCAGGTTAAATATTTGGTAGACGTTGACCAGGAACTGCAAGGTTCACCTTCTCAAACAAATTTCAAGTTACTCTTCTCAGTGCTGCTTGGACTGGAAATGTAAGAAATGACATGACAGCTGCACTGAAGCCTGCTGCTTCCTCTGAGACCAGCACTCTAATGCATGAGACACCAGGGGCAGACAAAGACATTTTTAGGAAGAATCACCCAACAGACACAGAAAGCTCATATTGGGCTTTATATGCATGTGTATGCAATGTAAAAGAGAGCAATTGCATATCAAATTCTCTGAGAAATCAGTTTTAAAGGCAGGACTTGGCTTNGTGTAAAAGAGCAATTGCAATCAAATTCTCTGAAAAATCAGTTTTAAAGGCAGGACTTGGCTTTAATGAGGGCTGACTGCACTGATATCTAAATGTCTAATATGTCCTTCAAACTTCTTTTAAAGCAAGTTCACATTCCCTTTTCACACGTCACCACTTAATTTCCTTCAAGCAGAAACAAATTGCACGATAGCTCATCAAGTACTGCCTAAGTACTCAGGTAATACAAAAAGTGGAAAGGTGAAACAATACTGAGAGCATGCACTGAAGTCTGTTACCATACTATGTGAGGCAGAGACAGATGGCTGTGTAGAATCTCATTGATTTTCAGTTCTTATTTAAACATTAGGATAATCTTCAAGTGTCCCCCCACTGGCAACAGCAGATTGCTCTTTCACCCTACGGTGGCCCTCTGGTAGAATATTAGAAGTCTTTCTGAAAGAGCAAACTGATGCTGATGGTGTTGTATTGTGGGTAATGTTGGATCAATTTTGATTAGTCAGAAATTTGTCTCATAGGGCTGTGTAATACATAAAAAATACATTGTTTGCTGTGTTATCATACATAATATCAATATCAGGAAGACAACTTGCAATATTGATATTTGCTTTAATCACTGCTGCACAAACATGTATACTTAATCTACAATGATAAAAATGGGCATTGAGCCATTTATCAGTGTTTCTTCAGCATTCTTGGACACTGAACTTCACAGTTGACACTTCTGGTGTTGGAGACAAAAATATTGTACCATATAAGACAACAGCTGTTCAACATACAAACTTAATTGTTATTAAATGCTCTTAAAAACTGTCCACATTCTATAAAAAGTGAACATATAGCATCGAACCCTGGACGATTTGGCTTTAGATTTATATCATTTAAGTACTGGGAGCACCATAAAAGTGTCAGTAAATGAGTTTTTAAAGCTCAGAGTTGGATAATAGGAGAGTTATTGGTATTGATCAGAATCCTTATGTGCACTACACTACCTTGGAGCAAAGTTATTAATGCACCATCAGTGCTCTATAGCTGCTTCAGTGGAGCCACAGTGAGCTCTGAGAAGTGAACGTGTGAATCTGAAGCTGTGGATTGCTGCAGAACAGAGCGAAATTTCCCCGGATTAAGGGTTAATGAAACAAACAAAAACAAATAAATTGTGGTCCTCGTGTGGAGAGACCCTCCTGACTGTAAAAAACAGTCTGATGAATATTTCATCAGAGCAACTTCCTGGACCAGCTCTGATAGCTCTGACAGAACTGTGGCTAACCAAGCTCCTCCTCTCAGACCTGCACGCTTTCACATGCACAGCATCACATCTCTTATGGGAGAAGGGAGATGCTCAGAAATGGCACAGGCAAACTCAGTAACCCTACGGTGGGGGCAGGCGGGTTGCACTTTTGTGCCCTAACTTCTTAAATTAACTATGAGCAACAACACAGCGAGCAAAGTGTTTCTGTATTTCATAATCAAGGCACTGTAATGCAATGTAATAAAATCAAACTGAAAACACACTATTTTAATTTGAATCATTCAGCTATTTGGACAAGTAGGCTCATAATTTCCTATATGGTGCAACTTGTTATCAAGAAGCTGTAACACTCTTATGCAAATGAATGATAACTTTTGTTGTAAGAAGTTTTATATGCAAACTCCTGATCCCTGTAGTAGAAATCCATGTTTGCAAATACAAGAAAGCATCCCCTCTTCCAAATAATATGCTTTTTAGCCTTTAGCAAAGCTCTTGCAAACCCCATGGAGACTTCAGTAAAGATGCTTGTGAACCAAAAAACACCCACAAGCACAAGTTTCTGACTTAAATGAGGCAATTTTTTTTGTTTTCGTGGCATTTTATTGCAAATCCTTGATTTTTCTCCAGCTGCGTCAGTGCTGTGAATGTATTGCTGTGGCTCCGCTCAACCATGCTAACATGATCTCATGCAATATTCAATACATTGAGTCTTGTTCTCTCAACAGCCCAGAAGAGAAAATGCTATAAGTAGCATGAACAAAGGATAACACTGCTGATTTTATTAGATCACAGAGATAAATGAGACTTTGATAGAAGGATTATTAAATATTTGGGGGAAGAGTTTTGAAGGGCATTAAAGGGAGATGATGGAAGAAAGCAAGAATTCCTCAGAGAAGCTCTTGCAAAAAAATACATAGTGTTATTTAAAGATAAAAATGTGGCATTTTCCATTCATCCATTAATTCTTGTTGAACTTTTCCTTGTCATTTGATTCTCTACATTTTAGATGGTATTTGTGTTCCGCAACTTTTGTTGTAAGCTGGAGTGAAAAGAGGCTTGTGATGCTTATAAAGTAAGAAATAAAATGGGCTCCATTCATTTTTTTTTTAGAAACTGCAATCGCTAATGATAACATGTTCAAATTTTAACACGTAACAGCAGAGTTGGCCAAAAAAGTACAATGAGAAACAAAACTTGTTGAATAGCCTGTTAAGATAATCTAAAAGAAATTAAATTAAAATGTGATCATAAATATGAGCAGACGGTAAGCTCAAATGGAAAAAGAACCACTTACAGCTCATTGCACTTAAACCTTTGCAATATTCATCTGCACACATAAAAATCAAGATTCAATAATATAAGAGGAAAGCACCATTCATCTTCTGTTTGGACAAAGGTTAATATTTCTGAACAGTAAAAATTATAAACACCAGGACATCCTAACAACTAACTTCCTGCCTCATTGCATCAAAACTAGCAATAATTTTTCTCCTCTAATGGAAAGCATAAAGAGCCAAGTCACCAAGACAAACCACACACTCACACACAAGACAAAGCAGCAGCAGTCTGTTTTCTACAGGATCTAAAGAGAGAATATAGTTTCTAGTCTTGCTGTCAACTCACCTCTGACGGGATGGCTGTTGTCTGTCTTGTCTCAAAAGTCGCTTGTTTAGATCTGCCTGTTTGTCTCCTGCATCTAAACTACCACAAGAAGCAAAGCCCCACCTGGCAGAGAAGCAGTGGCTCGACTAAAAGTCAATAGGGGAAATAGAAAAAAGAAAGAAAAGGAAGAAAGGAGTCTCTCAGCCTTTCACTTCTACCTACTGCGACTGCCAGCTCCCCCTCCCTGCTCTTCGCCTCTCTTCCCCTACCCAGCAGGATGGAGCTGACGGTCCTTGGAGAGGCAATCAGACATGTCGTCAGCAGCGGGTTGCACAGGGTTAATTAAAGGGGGATGACGATGCAGAGCCAAATTAAAGAAGAAGCAGGATGGGAGCTGACTGTGCTTTGTCTTTAGTGAAAGCTTCTGATACTGTCAATCCAAAAAGCCTTGTGTTGTGACAAATTCACATATTCATGATTGTTTTCTTTTTGTTTTCCCATAATGAATTCCTTAGAATAAATGTAAATGCTGCTCCTTTCTATACACTATAGAAACTACTTTGTTTCACAGTTTCATTTCTTGTTTATAGCTCGTGTTAACCATCTTTTTTCTTTTCTCTACCACAGAAAGCATTTTCTCCGAGCAAAAGTCAAAAGCACTCAGATGAAAATGTCTTGAATTCTTATTTCTCGGCCCGCAAATAGAAAGAAAATGTGTTTGCAAGGACATGCAGACAAAAAAAGGAGGAAAAAAAAAACAACAAAGAGTTTTCAGAGTGTAGAACCCAACTCAATTCAGCTCCACACAACTCAATTAAAGGAAGGAACAGAGTGACCTTGGAGGAATGAGCTGGAAATGTGTTCGTTGCCAAGCAGTGACAGACAGCAGGACGTCAGCAGTGACTGACTGGGCTGGCAAAGACGTCCAAGCTTCCTTCTGCAATGCAGTCAAAGATGACAACAACATCTTTAGCCACTCAGGGTCATTGTGTGTGCAGCAGACCTGATACCTCCCATGAATTTGTCCAAGTCAAAGGCAATATGCTGGGAAAAAGTAACCCACTTCAGAGCTCCAAAGCCACAGGCAGCCTGACATCCAGCTTCCATCTGACCTGATGAAATTAACTCACATACACATAATACACCACCTTTCCAACATTTAAACAAGTTTATGGTCATGTGAGGGTTAGTCAGCATCTCTGTGTTTTCTTCAAAGAAATGAGAGAAGCAAACACCACAGGGAAGTCTCGTCATGAAGATTTCATTACCTGAATACTAGGAATTACTGAGTCCAGCAGAAACAACTGATTCATAGAAGAATCAATTAGCCACCTCGAAGTTGAAATGATTTGATCATTGTTGGGGAGGGGGATGAAATCAAACTCGCTTTAAGGAAAGAGTGTTTTTTAAACTTCATGTAAATATGCAAGGTGGGGCAACAGGAAGCAGATGGTCACCAACCCTGGCATAAGGGTGTGTTTGGAGGTGATGGGTGGGGTAACGGGCATCAGACGGTCACTGAGCCGTCTGCCTATGCTAGGCTGACAGATCACTTGGCAAACCAAACGAAACTACTTCTGCATCTCGGGGACAGGAAATCTTTCTAGCATTGAGACACTGAAACTTGATAGACAGTGGCAGCACAATGGCAGCTCTTCCAAGTCGCTCAGGGAGGTTTGAACTGATCTTGGCACATGTCAGGAATCTTTGACAACTGTCTTTTGAGACGTGACATGGTTCCCATTTTTCACCAACTGCTATTTTTCCTGAAATAATCATTTATCCAGTATAACTACATCAGACTTATTGGTATTTTGATTAGTTCACTAACAAAAAAACAACTTAATAAAAATGAGGATTGTGAACTGAATATGAGGTCTGTTGATCGCTCACTGGGGTCACAAACAATATTAAATTTATACAAATTTGTAAATGTTAATTTGCTACAATTGCACCATTACACTTACCATTTAACAAGATTATGTTTTGTTTGTTTTTAATCCACAACCGAGTCAGGTTCTATGACAGAAAAGTGAATTAGCTATGACAAGAGCTTTGTTGATCCTTATCTGCACAAGCTCATTAGGGACATTAGATGACGAGTCATGTCCTCAGAAATGTTCACAGATAGAGCCAAATCAGATGATCAGTTTATTCAAAAATCTCTGTTAGAATTATGTCTAGTTGAAACCATAGCCACTTGTCACAATGGAAACCTTTCCTTGTAATCTCTGGTTCACAGATTTCCTAAACATGGTTTTGTGAATAGCTTTACCAATGGTTGATTTGTATTTCATAAATCCAAACTAGAACAACTGAGCTAAACATTGCTCACATAAACATTTTCAACAATACAGATCCATCCATGAAATGCCCATTCAGTTTTATTCTAAATCTTTTAAATCCCCTTTAAACCATCTTTCACTCCACTATTTACCTTGACGAACTTTTCTGATTAAAAGTTTTATTTCAGCAGAGCATTAAGATTTAAGATATATTGGGATCATTGCTGGTAATGAAGGAATTACTCTCTGTCTTGTACAGCTCTATATCAGTGTACAGCCAAGATCAGCAGGTCACCTTCTTATTTTCACCGAATGTTTCATTATTTTGTGTCTAATGAGTGGGTTGTGGCACAACAGTTGGGCCCACACACATGCATGTATTTTGGAGCATATAAGCATACATAATACCTCAGAGCTTCGGATGTCATAGAAATGTCAGCGTCACTATGGTGTGAGCAAGCTGCACATTATCCCTGCATCCTCTTAATATGGAAGAAAAAGGAAATACTAAGAATAAATTTGAATGCTGGCTATCACACAGTTTACATGATGTGTCATTCTGCACACATTTAATACATGACTATTCAGAACATTTATTATTTACACTGGATGAAAACCTCATGCCATCTTTGTGTCACTTATGACGGAGTCACTGTTTCCCATAAATCAAATGACTCTNTTCATGTCATCTTTGTGTCACTTTAATGTGAAACATTATGACGGAATCACTGTTTCCCATAAATCAAATGACTCTACCATGTGATTGTTGCTGCTGAAATCATGACCAGACAATGTCTTTCAATCTTCTATTGTCCAATTTCTTTGAATCTGTGTGAATTGTAGCCTCAGTTTCCTGTTCTTAGCTGACTTCTGCTGCTGTAGCCCATCTGCGTCATTCAGAGCTGCTATTCTGCATTCGTTGGTTGTAAACAGTGGTTATTTAAGTTATTGTTGCCTTTTTATCATTTCCAACCATTCTCTCTGCCCATTCTCTGCTGACCTCTGACATTAATGTGGCATTTTTATCCAGACAGCAGCTGGGCACAGGATATTTTCTCTTTTTCAGACCATTCTCTGTAAACCCAAGAGATGGTTGCGAGTGAAAATCCCAGCAGATCAACAGTTTCTGTCTGGCACCAACAACCGTGCCACGTTCAAAGTCACTTAAATCCCCTTTCTTCCACATTCTGATGCTCAGTTTGAACTTCAGCAATCATCTTGAATCTTGTCTACATGCCTAAATGCCTTGAGTTCCTGTCATGTGATTACATGATGTTTGTTTTAACAAGCAATTATATGTAGGCAATATATGAAGGAAAGGCTTCTGCTCCAAAATGTGAACATCCCAGTTGAAAGTTTTCTTAAAAATTAGGGGCTAAAAAACTGGATTGATGTGAGTGAAAAAAATAATTTATTTTCCTGGATTCTTTTGATTTTCATATGAAACATGACAGGTATGGAGACTCACATGAAACCTGTAAGGTGAATTAAAACTAGATCATATGAGACCTGTCATAAAGCAGATAAATAGACAGGCAGCTCTGTCCTCCATCAGTTTTATTTCTCAGGCCTCATCATCCAGGGGTCCTGATGGGGTCTGACAAAGAGGTCACCTACAGGACCAGCAATAATTTGAATGTGTAGGAGCTTCTTTTGTTGGGTGACTTTTTCTATACACAAGCCTCGACTGTCTTGAAACAAGTTCAAACACCACAATAATTCAATATCTAGTGAGTGAAAATTTAATGACATAAGTTATCATTCAGCAGTGGTTGCTACATTCATATTACTATCAGTTGCTGTTGAGTGACAAAAATATTATATCTAGGTAAGATGGAAATAATACATTTCTGTTTCAGTTAGTAGTTTCATGCCTTTAGGCTCAGCTACAGCAACTTGCTGCTAGTTTTTTTGTCATATTGGTATAGAAGTAAAATCAGGATATTTCATTTCATGATAGTGAAATTCTTTTTTGTGACAGAAAGTTGGCAAGTCTTAGAAATACTACTTTAAATGAGGTGAAGAGTAGCTTCAAATATCTGGTATAAAAAAAAAAAACTATGCTACTATTGATGAATAACCTGCCTCTGACAGGCAAGGCTGTGACTGATCGACGTGCAGATAGTCAGGTGTAAAAGCAGTTAAGATAATTTCTGGACAAAATGTCAGTGTTTAACAATTAAAATGATCAAACACTTAAGATCAGCCCTACTGTAAAGTATGTAAGCTGTAAAATAAATACATGGGTGGTAGCGCCAATATCAATAATGATGTTGTTCCCAATATCGTTGGGAGACCAGTGTATTTCAGCTGAAATTTATTGTGTCATCAATATGCCAAAAAAAGCCATTTTATAACCACAAATATATTTTAGGGTGAACAATTTCTAAAAAAAATATTTTTTCTTTCTTAATTTTTGTTTAGAAACAATAACAGAACAAATCATCTCATTTTCATGAGAACTTGTAGCTTTTTCTATCATACATATATATATAGCTGCAAATGTGATGCTGCATACTCTTCCCCTTGACTGTTAATGGCAGAGGCAATGTGTCCTGCAGAACTACAGAGCTGCTTTTCTAACATAATAAACTCAGAGATTTCTTAAATTAAACCTGGGACACAATTCTGGGTCGTCAGTAGTAGCTCAAGAGACAACACTACTTGTTGAGACATGCCCAACCATTACTATATTTTACTTTTATTACTTTTATTTTACCATTACTATATTTTTGAAGATAATGCTTCTGAACATTCTTAAAAAAGAGATAAAACACAAAAAAAAATTTGACATAATAAACATGGAGTTTTTGTTGAAAGTCTGAGAAATATTCAGCATCATCAAAAATGAGCACAGATAAATAGCTGAAGTAATGATACAAATAAATAAATAAATAAAAAAAAAAAGCAAGGAGGATATTTGAGCATCTTTGTATAGATGGCCAATCAGTGTGTGGTTCTATGGGCCAAAATTTGCACACCGTATACAAGAAATAAATCTGTATACAAGCAGCAGCAAGAGTGTGGACACACATTACATAAACACACACACAAACCAAACCAAGCACAAATGGGCCCTCAAATCAGCAATAAAATATTTTCAATTACAGTTTGGTGAGTTCAGCCTGTGTGCCTGAGTGCACCTCATTAAGAGACTGAAGAAGACCAAATAATGAGAAGGAGAATAAGACTGTCAAGTGTCAGGAAACTTCAGAGAGTTTAGATAGCAGAAGCATTGCGGTGCTGCATTCTCAGGCGCGATGTGAGAGAGGATAGTTTCCTCCGTAGCAGCGCCAGTTGCAGAGATGAATGACAGAAAGTTGTATAATGACTGGCTTTGTCATTGATGGTAAAAACCTTCTCCTCCAAATCTCCTTGCTGCTTACAGCAGCAGTTGACAGGCTGTGCAGCTTGACTATGACTGCGACTGCTCCACAGAGTGACAGCCTGGATCCCGCTGCTCGGTAACACACACACATATGCAGGAATCTGCAGATACACACTTAAATGTAGCCTAGGACAAGCGCACAAACAAGATTTTTTTTGTCAAGTGTGGACAAAACAACCAAAGCTCACATTCAGACACAAACTTGTCTTCAATCCCCCAAAGCTTCAAACCAACAGAAAAATGCAGAGCCAGCTGCCACAGTCCAGCCCAAAGAGGCAGAGAGATGGAGCCACACACTCCAGACACCAGAACGCTAAAAGCAAAGCCCTGTTACTTATTCATGTCTCTGCTGAGAAAAGGGAGCCTGTCGGTG
This sequence comes from Melanotaenia duboulayi, assembly GCA_026261665.1. Taxonomy (NCBI): domain Eukaryota; kingdom Metazoa; phylum Chordata; class Actinopteri; order Atheriniformes; family Melanotaeniidae; genus Melanotaenia; species Melanotaenia duboulayi. Next base: position 12,103,557 of record CM047997.1, on the reverse strand, counting down.
TCAAAACATTCTCCTCCGGCGTCTTGTCTTGACAGCAGAGCCACGAGCTCATGTATGTTGCATGGCAGCAGGTTATTTTTAGGGAGGTGAGGTGCTTTTAGCTAAGGTCACCATTGTTTTTAAAGGGACTGACCAGAAGTGGATCTGGGCTTCTGTTGTTCTGTTTTGGGGCCGATGAATAATTTCAGAAATCACACATTCATCATTGTTTGTGATAAAAGTACCAAAATCTAAATCTAAATCTAAATCCGTGCAAACATAAAGGGATTAAATGCTTCATTTGCTGCACAGAAAGAGATGTAGTGTATGTATCATCTATAGACACAGCACACAATTTGGGTCCCAAATGATCTTGGTCACCTGCTGGCCATGAGCCCTGACATGATGAGTCATATACATTTCCTGAGGGGATGTGTTGGTTTGGGATACGGCCAGGGGAGTCGTTATGGTTGGAGAGAAACATGAAGCATAATGAGTCTCATGGGAGCTCAGTTTATGTACACAGACTAACTCCAACTTTCTGCCTCCCAGGAACTCTGCCTACTACTGACGGTGTTCATCCCTCTTCCTCCAATAACTACGTGCAACATTATTGTGCTCTTGTTGGACTGAAGTCATTCATTCACTCTTCTTCCGTTCTCTCACCCATCCATCCTTGTTTTTTTTTTATCCGTCCTCACCCTACCTCATCCATTCTTCCATCTATCTATCCATCCTTGATTTGTTCATCCCTTCTTTCCACCCTCATCCTTCCTCTCCTTCCCTCCATCATTCACCCATCGATCCTTCACATATCTGTTCATGCATCATTTTCTCCCTTATCCATCCATCCTTCCCCTACTCATCCATCCTCATCCCTTAATTACCTATTCATCCGTCCAACCTTTCTCCCCCAGCTGCCCCCAAACATCCTCCTTTCTCCCTAATCCATCCTTCCATTATTCCAATATCCATATAATCTCTCATCTTTTCATTTGCTCCAGCTTCTTGTCCCCTCTGCCTGTCTCGTCACTATGGTACTGGTACTCTCTTCCCCCTGACATCCGTACCGTA
>CM047997.1:12074145-12102189 GCA_026261665.1 Melanotaenia duboulayi | reverse complement strand
CCCCCCACCAAGTCTTCTCCTCCCATTCTTGGAACAAGATGGACCAATCAGAGAATTTTCACATCTCTCCGTAACTTCATCCATAACTTAAACCAGTGAACCCACATTGTTGTGGCATGCTACTTGTTAATTAAACACTGCATCCTGCTATAACCCAAACACTGCTTTCTGTACATTTGTGGAATGCCAGCAATCACATTTCAGGTGATGAACAGTTCCTCAAAGGAAGCAAACAGCTTGTTTGAAATTGGGTATTATCTGATACTCATTTCACTTCAAGCCAGGGGCTTATGGAGAGGCAGACTTTGGGATAAAGAAGGAACCAGTCAGGCGGATCTTTTCCTGTGGAGGTAAAAGCCGAGCTGAGGTGTGAAGTCTGGTGAGCAATTGCTTCAGAAATGAATTTTCCCCCTGAGCTTAGTTGTATTTTAGTGACAAGTGACAGCTCAGCTTCTGACAGTCACTTGGCACAGGGAGGCTAAAGGAAGAATTGTGTGTTTTTGTCTACTTACATATAGCTTTGTAAGGGAAAATGGAGAGAGGAAGGAAAAAAAGGGGGGGTGGTAAGGTTTCATAGATCCAATTCAGATCCTGCTGGGAGTTTGTTGCCTGCAGGCATCTTAAGGGGAAGAAGGCACTGATATTTTCTTATAATCTCTAAGGCCCAAAGTGCTAAGATATAGAGGAAGAGCAGAACATTTAAGCATTTGCATAAGGGCAAGGTAGAAGACACCTCAGCAAAATTTCACAGGGTTCATTATTATTCTAATCCCATCCATCATGTTCCCTCAAGTCTGGCAGGGACATCTCTATGGGACTGTCATGGGGCAGGTTAATAGCGTATTCTGAATCTTTAACGCTTGGCTGATCACAGATATGACTGACAGGCCCCCGGAAGACTTGCTTGACCAAACATCTTGAAGAACGAGCTTGTGAGACCGAGCATGTAAACCAGAAACAGTATGCCTGCCTCAGCTGCAAGAAATGGACGGATGGCAGGAATAAAGACACCAGTAAAAACGTATATCACCAATTTAAGTCATACTTAACGTTGAGATAATATAATGCAGCGCTGTGAGATGTTATTTTAGGTAAATNGCACTTCACCCATATTGTCGCATTTTCTTACTTAACGTTGAGATAATATAATGTAGCGCTGTGAGATGTTATTTTAGGTAAATTCTGTTCTCAACCAGGAAAACCAGCTGAGTCTGGAGACACACCTGATTGTCTTTTTTAGACCTCATGCTGCTTTAATCACAGAGTGCAATTAAATGCTTGGCAGATGTTGAAGGTGGAACTCTGGGAAATGTCACTGCATCAATCGATTCCCAGCAAGTGCTCTTAAGACCTGTCATTACAAGTTTAGCTTGACAGCTTTAAAGCAGCAGCATGTTTCCACTTCTCCTTTCATTCATGTCACGATGCCAAAGAAATAAAATCATATGAACTTTAAATAACTGTCCAGCTTACAGAAAGTAGTTACAATAACTAAATTCCTTCAACTGTTTCCACTGAACTGCATGAAAATAAATCTCCCAAATCTAGAGCTTGAGCTTCATCTAGGCACAGTCCACATACAAATGAAAAAGGAATCAACAGCACATGGTTTACCGACTGCCACATCCTTACCTGTCTATGTCACCCTGCATTTCTTTGCTTCCTCTTTGGGATATTTCCCGAGAAGAAGCCATGTCCGAGGGTCTGCCTGCGTTCCGTGAATACAAATGGAGGCCGCCGTCTGTAAGATATCTGTGAGAGGAGAATTAATTAAAAGAAACCCCTTCAAAGTTCCACAAAGATATCAGTTATTCAATATTTCAATGAACTAAAACAACAGATTATTTCAGCTAAACCTTTGAGAGGACATTGCTCGGGTTGACAGATGGATTATATTAGAGATTATAATTCAGATTGTACCAAAGGTGTGTTTTCCAAACTTAAGGAAAAGATTGGATGCATATGTGGTAGTGATCAAGCAGTATGACTCGAGGCTACAACCAGACACAGCTAATAGGATATGGTGGTCATTAGTAGTAAGTTAATTAAGCCAGTAATTCAGACAATCATCTTCCCCTCCCAGCATTTGGGTATACTTTCTGCTCTGGCACATCTTAAATCCTACAGATGCCTTACTTCATCACTTTCAGCTCATCTTGACCACACAAAAATCTTAAGCACAGGGATGCCGAGTGGGACTTGTGTTCACATGGAAGTGTGTGTGGGATGTGAATGGCTTTTTCAGCACAACTCCCACTTGTTCCGGGTATTTATTGCTATTGAGTGAATGAAGGTCAGCATCTTGAATATACGTGTTGTGATGTTTTCATACTGAGGGAATCTGACAGTTTCTAATGAGCCTTCAGGTTTACATAAATGTATTATCTGAATCTTTTCATTCAAGGCTTAAAAACATAAGGCAGCCTTGGTGGATGTCAGTGGGCTATTTGTTTTAATGTGCAGAGAAAGACAAGTGAGGCCTTGGTGAGTGTATGAATTCACAGATAACCATGAATGTCACAGTACTCTTGGACTAAGCTCAGTATTCACTGAATTAAAATGCATTAAGTGTAAAAAAAAAAAAAAGAAAAAAACAACAACTTTGAAAGTAGTATTAGAAAAAGTAAAAACTTCAATAGCCACATCAATACGTCACAATATGGAAATGTTTATAAATCTCTCCAATATGTTAAGTTCTAGATTGAAAAGGGAGAGTATTGATTAGAATAACACATTAAATTAAATTAAATTTAAAGCAACACTACTGAAGTTTATTATATTTTCACACTTTGGTGCCTCCAAACAAAGACTTATCCAGCATCTGCCGTGCATCCTGTCACTTCTTTGAATTCTATCCAACCAGTATGACCACATAACCAGATTAGGTTATGTGGTCATTTTAATGTTTTTGCATAAATTTTGAGTTTCTTGGTTGTTTGGAATGTAGTTATAGTTTTAAGTTAACTTTATATTACTATATGCATTTCTTTGTTTGAACTATCTGGTGCTTATTTTTCATTTTGTGTTTCTTGTGATGATTATGCATGATAGCATGAACTTTGAGGTTTTTTTGAGTATCTGTAATTGTTTAGGGTGTTTTTGTGGTGGTTTTGTGTTTCCTGGTGCTTGCTCTGACTTTTTAAACTGTGATAATCTTGTGTCCTTAGGCAAACCAGTCAAACTTCATATTTAATCTATCTGCATCTTTAACCATAACTTACTAATTTAGACAGTTTTGTGCAAACTCCTTTTGATAACTAATTGAGTAACTATTAGCTTTTGTTTCCCCTCTTCTGTTTACCGTGCTTTGGAAACTTCTGGTTTTGTAAGTCCCAACAAGATGGAGGTTCCCGGACAAAGCCAAACTTCTGTTTTCTTTTGTTTTCTGCATTTCTCCTGTACCTTGCCAACTCCATCAACCCCTCCTTCTGTTTTTTTTCCCCCTTGCTCCGACCCCTTTTCCCCTGCTGTCCTCATGAGAGACACAAACCTGGACGGGTCCGAGTGCCCACTGTACCGCCCTGTGTTGGTGCCAGTGCCTGCTGTGCTCGATCTGGGTGCAGAATAACCGCTTGGCATTGAGGGGGCATCGCCTGCCTGGAGACGTGGGGTTTGTGATTGGCCAAGGCGCCAGGCCATGGGGGAGGAACGTGTGGTGAGAGCGGGTAGACCCCGCCCATTGACCTCAGTGGTTACAGTAGTGTCAAAGGTTGTTTCCAGCGTACTGTGGAGACAAAAGGGTAGAAAGAAAAATATTATTAATCTGTAAAAATACACCGATAACTATTATCAGTCATCAAAACAAATATAAAAATGATCATTAATTAGTCTTAAAGATTCTCAGGAACATAGAAGGTCTCAGGAAAAGTGCCTAGAAGAAAAATCACAGGCCTATAAAACTGGGCAAATAATGTAAAGTTCTTTGCAAATCACTGGGGTGAAAAGATCTGTTGTATATGTCACCACAAAAGGAGACATACAGAGGCCATGTCCACTTGCACAGTGGCCGCACCACCTCATTGGAGCGCCCTCTGCTGGCTGAAACAGTGCACTGCACTCAAATAGCTGAAGACAGAACAAACTTGAGATTCACCCAGACAGCTGCACTGATTTTTTTTTTTTCTAACTAATTTTATTTTAATAACAGCTACTTATGTTTATCCCTGTTACAGATATGTGCTATAAAGAATACTTACTGGGATGGAAACAAACACAAAAAAGCTATTTCAGGGTCTTACTGGGGTAAATGATTTTTCTACAATAACCCATGAAATGTTTTTTGAGATAGAAATATTGGTTTCACAACTGCTGCAATCATGTCANCAAATGTTTTTGGTTTCACAACTGCTGCAATCATGTCATATCTTTAAACATGTCCGTTTGGTTTGAGAATACAAATATTTCTAAACAGAAATAGTTTAGCTGAAGATAAAGCTCGAAGTTGGAGGGCAGAGGCTCTATATGTGGAAATAGAAGCCTATGATGATGCCTGTCTCGGCATCCTGCCCTTCATTAGGTGACAAAAGCAATGCCATCTTAAAGCAGTGTCTAACAGATAGCAGCAAGAGGTGTGAGAACAGCACTATAAGGGTGTGTGTGCTTGGCGAAAAAGCAGAGAACACTGTACCCCTGTGATGCCAAGTGCCAACATGAGAAGGGCAGCGATGCCAGCCATCCTCACGACACATCTCTATCAACACCTTCTGAGACCAGCTCACTCACACTGATGAGGCAATGCCAAACTATAACGTCTCCATGATTAATAAAGGAATCAGATAAATACAGAAATACAAAAAATAATCTGTCACTGTATATAAATCCAAATCATTTAACTATTCATAATGTAGCTGGAAAAATCAGCTTATCTTTAGCTGCCGCAGAGAAGAGAAAACAGATAAACTGAGGGCAACTGTGAGAATGGATGTGTTGAATGAAATCTGTTTGGTATCTACAAATCTAAAAGTTTGCTTCATTAGAATGACTAAATCCATTGTAGTCTCTAATTTTAACAGTTTATCTAAATTAGGGCCATGTTTCCCATTAAACCCTCATGCTTTTTAAGAATTTGTGCTTCGCTTCATTATTGAGCATAAAGCAGGACTACAACCAAAAATAAATCCTGATGGAGACTATTTTGTGCTTTGCCAAGAGCTCAGTGGGAGAAGAATCCATGTTGACAGCAGGGAGCTGCTTATTGCTGAGCAATGCTAGATAAAAATATTCTTTCTGTTAGAGCTGCTAGAGAGCTCTGGGTTCAACAACTATTACCCAAGCAGGTTAATTCCTGTCAAAGATGTGAGTATTTCTGTACATGAAGGAAAAAATTGCAGCATTTTCACATTTATCATTTTTTTCAGTTATCAGTTTCAGTTGTTTACATTTCCCCTTTGTTTCACACACATGCATACCCTCTTTCTAAGACACATTTTATTCTCCACCACAGACTAAAAAGCCATCTTCTCTAGAAGTGGCTCATATTACTTTCATCAAGCTGAATCATGTCACCTCTTCTCTCAGTCTGACTGCTCGCACAAGAACATTGTCAAAGACTGAAAAAGCCATTCACCCATCATTACTACCAGGCACATGTAATTTAGGTAGTTATGGGTTTTACTGTTACTGCCATGCTGTCTACCATTGCAAACAGCTTTGTATTGAAGAATAAGCTGATAAATATTAAAAATAAAAGTCACGCTCGTTACTGAGTTCAGCTCGTGAACTTAAATAGGACCAACAGCTCCTCAATTCCAAAGCAATGAATAATTTAGCCTGCCTCCCTCTCGCTGCTCTCCTGGTGTAAACACAAAATAAACAATCGCGACCCGGTGAAGCTATTACGTTCATAATGCCATGTGGCAGCTTGTAATTCCCCATGGGAATAAAACCAGGGAGATATGACGACGTAACATGTGAGACTGCTTTATTCTTTTCTTTCAGTGACAATCAATTTTTCATTGTTTGGATTTAAACGAAAAACCATTGGTGGGAAATTAAATGTGCTTTTGGATCAATACAAATTGTCTGTGGAGGCTACAAACCCCATGATGCAAGAAGCAAGGTTCACTCAAGGCTTCTGAAACTTCAGCTTTAACACACCAGTAAGAGTCTGTCAACTGGGTCAGTGATGTTAGGAAACATCAGCTACCATCAGCTTCCAGGCACACTCCTGTACACATCACTGTGGAATAAATGGATTTTTAGTGAGTAACATGGGCTGAAACCTCTTTTTGAAGCAGAGAAATGCACATCTGTAAACATAATTAGACCAAGAATAAAAAAAATAAGTCTGCTTTTTTACAAAAAGTACTGCCATTTTAAGCCAAGCACACTTAAATGGCACTGTTGCTAATAAATATTAAAAATATACATAAATAAAAATTGTTTTTAATAAGATAACTATAAAAACGTATCAAGAATATTCAAATGATTAATAACAAAAATTAAAAATAAAACATTTTCAGCAACAGCAAACAGCTCTCTCCCAAAAGGAGGTGATGCACTTGTTTTAGTTCATTTATTTATTTATTTATTTATTATCAGATTTACTCCTAAAGTACTGGATCTTCATAAAGTCTTTTTCCACTAGGTGTGACATGGCCCAACTAATACGTAAATCCTTGACAATGCAAACATGGATATTTTCGCAAAGCTTTTTCTATTCCCAAAAAGAATTACTAGAAACAACAGAGGCTTTTACTAATAAGACATGGACCGAGGCACGAGGCAGTATCCACACTACACAAAGGGAGTTTTCATTTGCCATCTTTGTTGTTGTTGATATTTCTTGCTCTGTTAACCAGGCAACCATATGTGAGGTCATTCACCTCGTTGCTGTGAGACTCCAGACTCTGCAAGTCTGTGCCTTCTTGTATTCCTCTGTTGTACTTCTTGAATAACTGTGGGATTTGTGGTGTAAATTAAGTAACAAGACAAGTCTATTTAATAGATTAAGTTATTTAAAATTCTAAAATCACATTTGTTGACATGATGACATCAGCTGTCTGGGTAGTGATAGGAAATAAACTGATGGCTGTGATCACACTGGGATATAAAGAGGTATACAAGCAAAATACTAAAGAGGAAGAGGAGAGCAGGACAGAGTGATGAATATGACAGTCATGTCTGCTGGAACGTAACAGAGACTAATTACCTAAGATGCTTCAAAGCTTCATAGTGAATACAGCTATTTCTTATCCATCAGAGATAAGGATGGCTTGGACAGGTTTTTGTCATGGACAGGGTTGGCATGCACAATCACTCCAAGACTCTCCTTACACTGAATATATAAACATGGCCGACAAAGGAGCACACCATGGGGCTTTTTCCATTAAATCAAACTGGCTCTTACACTTCTTCACTGAGGCTTCTGCTATCTTATAATGGCGTTTACTGAATTGCCATTCCACTGCTCCAGCTAACACACACCATACACACATGCTCAAGCTGCAATGTGCAGGTAGAATGATGCATTTTCTTTATACTTCATGTTGACTGTTGTGAGTGAGACTTTCATACTAAGAACATNAAATGTGCAGGTAGAATGATGCATTTTCTATATACTTCATGTTGTCTGTTGTGCATCAGATGGATGTGAGTGAGACTTTCATACTAAGAACATTTAAATAATTTACACTCCAACACTGTAGGTCCTATATAATGTGGTGGTAAGACAATGGTGCTGTATTGATCTTTACTGGATGAGGCTCCTCTAAGGAATAAAGAAGTAAAAAAACAAACACACACACACGCGCACGCCCAGACTGCCATCTGTCATGGTTGTCGACAGCCTGGCCACCATCTTCCTCTGTAAATGGGGTAAAACACACAAAATAATAGACCAAGGGAGAAGGAGAGATATGAGCTGAGAGGCACAGCCCAGGGAGGTGACATATACCAGGGGCTATCATTTTGTCTTTGCTTGAGCTGCAGTCTTTTTACTTTGTGTTGTTGGATTCTAGATGGTGCCCGCTGCTCACAGATGGGACAGTCTTTTTAAGGTGTTGGTTGTCCATCAAATCCTGAATGTCATTCCATGAGTACCAGCTGGTGAGGAAGGTGCTGCCTCATTTAATTAAATCCAGGGTGGTGGAGAGCATGGCATGGTAATAGCAGTAACACCCTGAATAGTTGGATCAGTGTAATAAAATGCACGGAGTGCGTGAGATAAATCCAAATCTGATCTGTCTCTATTTCCCAATGAGTAGAGAAGCACAAGGAAACTGACTTGCAAAATTGGTGCAGAGCCTTTTGTTTTTAAATTCAGTTTCCATACATAATTCTATCAAAGCTCCATAAGCTCCTCTGACAAATGCCTTCCATTTACAAAATCAAATATTAGTATAATCCTAGGATGGGTGAAATCCATGACTTTGCATGCATCCCTTCATCTTCAGTTCTTGTTTTTTATTTTTCAGCCTGGAGCTTTGATAATTCTCAGCATTTCCTATTCTACTATTACTAAACACATAGCTTGTCACAGTAGTTGAGTTCCTTTTTTTCAATTTTTTAAATGCTGGAATTAACGAATCAAACACATTTGAATGAACTTGATTAAAATTAATAAAGAAGCTGCACCATACAGTGGTAGTATAAATTAGCTTTTACCAAAGCGGCGGTCCCAAGATAATTTCAGGGGGTTGCCAAATCATTGTTTCCTGTTAGGGCTGTCAAATTTACAGTGTTAATGCAAAGAGATTAATCTGTGAAATTCACATAGTAATTTTTTAACGCATTAAAGGGGCAAAAAGCAAAATCATTTCACCGCAAGTTTTGCTGTTGTCTGCTGCATAAAGACCAAAGCAAAGTGTGCAATGAGCCACGCCCCCCTCTACCTCTTCCCCCCACTCGCCTTGTACGCAAAACTAAAGTGCAAACACACTGAGCAAAACAATATCACCATTTTGTTTTATCACCATGTTGAAGTTACTTCTAACGTTTATGCTCTTACTTACCTTACTTACATGGCTAAAAAGTTTGGAAACCACTGGTATACAGTAGACTATGTCTTGCAATTCAGTGGAAAAGTTTGCTTTCCGACAAGAAACAAACAGCAGGGAGGAGTAAAATAGCAATAACTGCAGTTGATATCTCTAAATGGAAATGTGAATTGAATCTTATATGAAACAGGCAAAAATCAACTTAATTTAGTGGAAAACCTTTCTTCATTTTTTAATTTTCATCCATTTCTTTTTCACCTTTTCTAAGTCACATCTCCAAAATACAATTTAAAACAGTGATGGCCACTGGACACGTGCATCTGATAAACCTGTAATGCAATGCAGAAAGTGTGGATCTTTAAAAACAACTACTGGAAGCCAAATCAGTTTTTGTTGTTGTTTGTTTTTTTCTAAATGTATGATTCAATTTGCATTATACTTTCAGAAAGTTAAGCATAGAGAGAAATCAAACTAAAGCTTTTAATGATTGGTTTGCAAAACGAAGCTCCTATTTGAAATTCCACTAAATTCTGTATATTAGAAACAATATTCTCCTGCTTCAAATGCCAGCACATTTTCCAAAAAGTCCACATTCAGTGTGTTTTCACACACATGAAGCAGATAAAATTAATTTAATGTAAACTAAAATGAACACTGTATAATCTGTTTGCCTACCTGTGGCTGATTTGTGTCCCCCGTAGACTGGACATGGTTTCTTCCAGGTTCTGTCGCAGGTCAGCGATGTTCTTCACTGTCCTCATGCGTCTTGTCTCAGGGTCCTCTCCTGCAGAGATGCATTTTGTTGTATTCACTGAGACACTTGGATCACCCACACAGGCTTAACCATGCATATCATCTTTCCACACACCACCTCAAATACATAATATAAGATGTGACGAGGACATTGGACATGCATTTCACTGGATGTCACTGAACGTCTCAGTAGGGGGAATGGAATGATGACAAATCGTCATGACAGCCAGGACGGATGAACTTCTCCAAATCTCTTGCTGACAATTTGGAGTCTGTGCAATAAATCAGTATGTCAGGCTACACAAATTGCAATTCTTTTACTTGAAAACAGGATAGATCATCTTGTGCAGTATTTTTCCTCCAGGCTGATGCAGAAATGTCATGTCATGACACCTCAGGATCTGTCAGTCAGGACACAGTCTCGCTTGTAAAAGCAACCTCTGTCAGAGTTCCTGTGCTTCTCTGTCAGACACTAGAAAACACAGCCATGTCCATACCTCGTCTTACTTATTCCTATCTTAGAGACAGTTTCCCTCTGAAAGCACCTTTAAACCAGAATAGCAGAGTGGTTGCTATCCATTCTGCCTCGTGCCACTTGTTAATTACCCAATCTGTGGTACCCGCCTGCAGATATAAGCTAGCTTGACAAGCTAACAGAAAGGCTTAATTGGATCAGACAAGTAGATACTTTGGTGTGCCCCCCTCTGCTCTGTGTTCTGAAATGTTGCACACCATGTGCTTATAAGCAGCGCTCCTTCAGAAAAAAGCCTAATTCCACACAATGAAACATGAGTTTCAACTGTATGAAAGGTTCTGAAAAGTTTAAAATATATGAAGTGCTTCAGCTTTGGGTGAGTGCAGGCTGTGTGTGGGGGATATTATGGCTCTGAGCAGACATACTGACAGCAAGCTACTGGGATTACAGTGCCGGGGCAAAAGGGGTTGAATGGGAGTTGCAGGAGGTTGAAGGCATGAAAAGGTGTGTAGCACAGCTCAATGTTCAGTACGGATACATGATTCAGGTGTTTATATTGTACTGAACATTTGTGAAATTCATAAACTAGTTTCCCTGGATACTATAAGACACAACGTGGAGCTTAAAGGCTTGAAAACCATTTAAGAAGCATGTTCATCTTTATGCTTCGACCATCAGGAAAACCTCAAATACACAAAGTTATGCATGACAGTGCTGCGAGGAGACAGGTCCTCTGAAAAAAGAACCCCACAGCATATCTGAAACTTAGTCAGGAGATGAGATCTAAACAAAACTCTGGCTTGACTGAAAAGCTTTGTACGCAGAACAAGGATAGGTCTGAAGGGTGTGTGGCCACTTTCAGAATGCTGATGCTCTTTAAAGAAAGAGTTTGCAATTGTAATAGGAGCTAAATCTCTGCTACCACAAACCTAAAGCAACTCTTTTTCTGCAACTGTAGCTTTTCTCGCATCTTCCTTGCTTCTCAGTGCTCGTCTTACCAGGGCCTCTCCAAGAAATATCTAGTTTTAATCCCATTACAAAGTGACATGAGGAGATTGGACCCTGGAGTCTTCATCATGAACGGACACTTCATGCAGCATTGAAAAAAAGCCTGAGGCAGCTGTGTGCATTTTCCAACAATTATTTGCAGTATAGTGGGAGACGCATCACCTGGCCAGTTGGCAACTCCATCCCACAGGCAATTTAAAAACTGCACACATTTCTGATTTAGAAAACAAATTCATCCCTAAAGTTTATAAATAGTTGAGCAGCCCAACATTATTAGTGGTAAAGGATGAGAAGCAGATATGTGTGCAGTTAAATCTCTTCACCTAATGACCTGATGCTGATCCAACACATTTCTAGTTGCTGTTTTCACTTTACTATCCAACACTTCAGCGAGGTGAGAAGCCACAAAGATTTTATCTGGATACAAGCTGATGTCCAAATCTTGGCCCGGTAGAGAGACGAAGCAGCCAAACTGTAACCAGGCCAGTGTGTGTGTGTGTGTGGTGTCAGGTTATGTGGGTGTGTGGTTGAAAAGGCAAGTAAAAGGAGGAAAAGTACACACAGATTCTACAGCACACATACAGCTACACACAAAGGGTGTTAAATACTGCTTGAAATAGAGAAGACACAACATAATGCAAATGGCATTGGTCTTTTTAGACCTTCATACACACACTTCAGTACAAGCACAGACAAAATACACTGTACAAGTCAGTGCTTAAATGGCAGTAAACCTTCTTTTTCAATAATGCATGTAAGCTGGAACTGACTCCAGAATAATGAAGACTGAATATTTTGAGGGCAGCACCCAACTATCTAATTACAGTAAATAAAAATGCACTCATTTGAAAAAAATGCAAAATACTGCAATGCACATCTAAACATCCATGTATACTAGCTGTAATCTAGAGCCAGTTCTGTTTAAAATCAGCCTGGTTTTCATTGTCATCACTCTCTCTGACAAAGATGAATTTATCTCTGCAGAATTTTACGGCTCAGTGGCCAATCGTGTTTCATTGCAGGTGTCCCAGCACATTCCAATTTTAATACATAAAACAATAACTATTTCCTAAAGCAAAAAATAAATAAATAAAAAGGCAAACTGCTACAGTGACAGCTGCATGTTGCATGCTCAGAGAGACTAGTTTTAAAATGATCTTTAGAGGTAACTAAGCATATATGAGAAGCACGTCAATACAGGTATAAAAAGCATATTGGTGTGGAAAAACAAAGAAAGCATCTTTGTGTGAACCACATGCCATACATAAGTCTGCACACACACATGTAATAATGAGCTATTGATCACACTAGCTGTGTGATTCACAAGCTGTGAGGGAAGCACAAGTAATAAATGTGCTTTCTGGAGGTGTTGATTTTCTACTGTGTGAATCTCAAGGTGTTTCACTTGAATGCTGCATCATGCCGAAACCTGCTTAAGGGAAATCGACAAAATTCCACTCACTGCCAAAGCTCAACCTGCAGAGCATTTAACCTTGCTTTATCAGTCACAACAATAATTTCTAATTTCTGATTTCCTTTTTCCTGATAGTATTAGAATTTGTCAGGTTAGACGATTTGTTAAATTTTCAGTGTAGCACGAAGCTACAAACACAACATGAGTATGTTTTCAGACTGACAGTAGATGTAAATGAAAAAAAGGACATGTATGAGCTATATTTATTATTTTTTTTTATTCCTGAATGTCTACAAGTTTAAGCTCTTGGGTGAAGATGCATCAACGTGTGGGTGTGTATGCTTAAGTTTGGCTAATTTTCCAGTTTGTAGCGTCTTTTTGATAATCCTCTCATGCTGAATGAATTTAAACAATGTGTAATAATAATTTAATTCATCAAATTTGTCAGAATTTCTCCTTGAGACTGAGTTTTAACTTACGTCGGGGAGGCTGTGTGTGCAGCACCTGCTCCAGGTCGCCCAGCATAGTGAGGATCACCTCCTTATCCAGCTGAGCAGTTCCCTCACGAGGACCACCCTCTGAAACCTCCTCGGCTGCCCAGTACCCACCGTCCTTCTCCCCGTTTCCGTGCTTCCCACCTCCCCGGCCTGCTGCTGTCTCATCACTGGAACATCCACTTTTGCCCTCTTCATCTGTTCCTGACCCCTCCCTGGATTTCCGCTTTGGCTCAATCCTTGGGTGGCCGCTGTAAGATGCACGCTGAGGACGCCTGGCTGCAGCTGTGCATCTCCAAGGTACCGGGATGAGGGAATGCTCTGACTGTGAAAGCACCTTAGTGAGGGAAAGTGACAGGGATCGAGCCCTGGTGCCTCGCACGCCTCCGCTTCTTGCAACTGCCTCCTTCCTGGGGCTGCCCTGCAGACTGCCTCCTGCCCGCTGTGAAGGGGATGGGTACAGTGCAGAGTTTGGAGGGTGTGAAAGACGAGACGGTGGATCGTCAAGTTCGAAGGAGTAAACCCGGTGCTCTCCATCGCTCAGCAAAGTCAGGTTATTGAGTGAGCGCTGCTTGATCCGCAGGTTAAGGTTGTCAGGGAGAGGCTGAGGAGGCCGTCGAGCTGGGCTGCCTCCCTGATAAACTGAAAACTCTGCCCCTCTCTTCATCTCTGCTCAGTGCTCTCCTCTCTTAATGTGGTTTACCTCTTTACCACGGGTGGCTCAGTAACAGAAACTGTATGTGCAAGTGGATCCACCTGTGCGTGGTTCTCTGCATCACATCTTGGCTGTGCTGTCACAGAGAGAGCAGATGGAGGTAGCGAGGAAGCAGAGGGCAGATGAGGCAAAGAGATGGGTCCCCACGTCCCACGTCTCCCGACTGAGGTCCAGGCTTCAGTGGGCTGGAAGGAAAACAAGCACAGGGCGAAGAGTGGAGAGAAAACCACCCTTTCATGCACGTAGGTAAAATCCAGATCCATCCTTGAGCCAGCCCATACTCATGGTCAGACACTGAGCCAGACACAAACACTTATTCCTTCCACTCTGTCCGTTCTCCGCATGCTGTCCGTCTTCTTTCTCTTGCTTCAGCACAGTCAGGGGCGTGGATGAATGAGCAGCTACGTCTCCCGTGCCTCCACACGTTCTCTCTCCCTTCTGCGCTCACACTCTCTTTATCTTTTCTCCTATTAAATGACAGGCTCTTTTCATTCACTCTTATCTATCTCCCTCCACCCTCTGTCTCTCCTTTAATTACAGCTCCTTGCCACACTTCTCCTGCCTCCCTTCTGACACTAACGGCTCTTCTCTCCTAAAAGAGGATGGTGATGCCGGCGAACGGGCTCGCAGCGCTCTCCGTCTGCCACTACATTCCAGCATGCAGCCTGCCACTCCTGCTCAGCCCCCTCTGTGTGCATCACCCCCCTCTTTCTCTTAACCACCCTTATTCTCTTCTTCTGTTCACTTCTTACTTGCCTTTATCTTTTCTCCCCCACAGTATCCTTTACCCTCTTCAGCTCTCTCCCTTGCAGTGAGACAGTGAGTTGTTTGGACAGTGCACCTGTACGCTTGCAGCTCCTGCTGCAGCACTGACTTAATTAAATGCTTTCTTCAGGAGCTAAAACAGTGAGCCCCGCAGCTTATCATGGATCAACAATGAGACCACAGAGCCGGTATTTTCCCATCAATCAATGCAAACATTATTAGTTCTGTCTGTATTAATCACTCCTGCCTTTCACACATTCTCCGTTTCAAACTTGCTAAAGGATACCAGAAGCAGTCACCTGACTTATTAAGATATTATTTGAGAAATAAATAGAGCAAACCAAAAACCTTAAATGAACCTTAAATCAAACTGTGACAAAAGATTTTATGTAGATTGTGCTACTTTGATGTTTGTCACCACTGACATCGGTTTTGTCTATGTATGCAAACTGAGCAGGCTTGTCATGTGGTAAATGTGGTGCACATACTCTTGAATTTCCCTCTCAGAGTCCCATTTCTGCCTCTGCATAGAGGAAGAGACGGAGAGACGAAGGACGTGAAATGACTATGAAATGTGTGACAACGAAAACTAAGTGTTTGTAATGGAGCCCCAACAAAGAGAGCGGGCCGTGCTCTAGTCTAATTTTATCTTTAAAATGATGGGCTTCAGAAAAGCCACGACCAAAGCAAAATGTCTGGAATGTTGCTGCCGACCTGACATCCCCAAACCTATAATCACAAGCTGTTGTTTGTGCTTGCTGTGCTTTGTGACGTTTTCTGGTTTTTAACTTGACATCTTAGTTTTCAGTAAATCTGGTTTTGTTTGATTTTCATCTAAGCTGACCTCTATTTTTTTTCTCTTATAATAAGAAAGGAAACTGAATCCAAATTACAGAATTGTCTATTTGAATCAAATGATCTGTAAAATATGAACCTTGAATTTTGAAGCAACAAAAACCCCATGAGTAAGAACTGGCTCTATACTGAAAGCATTGATCTGGGCAGTGATCTTCACTTTAAAAGGGGGCTTCAAGAATAGTAAAAGTAAAGTTTTCAATTTAAAGATGGGACAATAAAGTTTTTCTGAGCCAGCAGCTTGAGTTTTGGTGATGTGTTGGCAGGTTTAACCTTTGTCCATGCAAGAAACTAAGCTTGCAGCATGAAACTGTTTAAACCAGTGAACCATAAGCACCTCAATCCTCAACCTTCAGAGGCAGAAATTCAGTTGATCAGATTTCCACTGTTTTGGTAATTAAGGACCAGAAAAGGTATTTGAGTCCTTCCTATTTTAGCAAACAACATCTGAACCCTTAAGGACTCTGCTTGAAAATGTAATACCTTATAATTAAATGAGTATATCTCTGAAACCACATGGTTTATTTTAACGCTTTTTGTAGTCATACTAAAGGGAAAACTTAAGATGTATAAATGTAGTGTTTCTTCTTAAAAGCGATCCTTCTGCTGAGACTAAAAATGAGAAATTATGATAGTTACTGTTTATAATGTATCATGGACACTATAGTGATGCAGTATTGTCACTGTAACAGATGATAGGAGCCTTTGGGGATATAAACACAGAGCCACAGATGCTCCCTGTGTCCAGCTGTCAGTGTTGACCTTTCCTTGTGCTACATGAAACCACTGCGGATGGGATACCCCAAGTAAACACAAATAGCTTTAAATCAATAGACACACACACACACTTACACACCAGATGCACAACAGCAGAACATTGTACTTCTTACAGCAGCTGCTTGCAAAATCTCCTCCTCTGATGCTCTGTTACCAGACACAGTAGCATCCTCTTCCACAAAAATAACTGAGAATTATTCCAGTTAAACAGCAGCTTTTATCCAGTCTGTTTTTCTTCATGAAGTAAAATGCTAACTTGAAACAATTTTTTACACATGCAGAGAAGACCTGCCTCAGCTCTGCAGCAGCTTTAAGGTCAACAGGGAATAAATATAGATGCAGAGCAGAAGATGAAGGTTAAATTCTTACATAACCAATATTACAAGAGATAAATGTTAATCCATATATTCATGTGCACATTTACACACCCACACAGAGAGATGTCTACACATAGCCCACAAGAAGTGTGTTTGTGTGTGTGTAGATCTGCTGTACCTGATATCTCCTCCAGGCACTGCTTGGCTGTCTTGCTGTAGACCAGCTCTCCCTTAGTAGGGCTGAGGCAGGGGTCGGCTGGGGCCACCATGGTGCAGTCATTTTCTGAGAAAGTCCTACAGGCAAAAGGATCAAATAAGACACAGTTGTTACAAAGACAGACTTTAATATCTGGAAGAATCAAGGGCGACAACAATCACTACAGTGGTTTCAGGTAGGGACGCTGTAATCGGTACAAAACTGCTCCACTTTTTTTTCCCCACGACAAATCAGTGTGAGCTTGAATTTCAAATGCTTCGTTCTTCATTTCTATTAGTTTTAAGACAAATAACTAATAACTTCACTTCATATTGTGTTACAGTGTTGGTAAATAATTCCACTTCAATAAACTGTGATTTTAAAAGAATGCCAGGAAGCTATACACTGCAGAACAAGGACTATGCATGTATTGATTAAAAAATATCTCGTAAGAATTCAGTTAAAATTGTGTTTAGGCAGCAAAGCCAAACAGATTCATTTGATGATATACTGAATAAAAAACATCTGAAACAGTCAAAACATTCTCTACTTTGCATTTAGTGTTTGTTTCTGTTAGAAAAGAATTTGAATTTCAGAGACATCTTTGGGTCTGATTTACATATTCAACAGATGGACACCCCAACGGGTAGAAGCGAATATCTCATAAGTTTTTTGGGTGACTCTCAGTTTGTGTGTGTCTAGAGGACAGTGTGTTAAATATCTGTTTGTGTACATCTGCCTCTGCTCTGCAAGCCTGAGCAGCATCATGCTCCACTGTTTGCTAAACAGAAGAAATTCACTCCAATGAACTCAGAACCACAAGAACAGACAAAACAATGCGTCAGTCAAAAACTGACAACAGGAAGACAGAGACAGAAACAAATATGTTACCCCCCCCACACTTTGACTAAAATTGCAGAACATATACACATCTATGTATAAACACGCTAAAATGCTAAAACATTCCCCCACACACAGATCTATGTGCAAACTACTGAACTGCAATCACTCCTTCCCATATACACACCACATATAACACACCAGGGACCACCATCACCTCCTGCAGAGCTGCAGATAAGAACTGGCTTCCATTTGTGGGAGCAGCATCAGTTTCTGACTTCAGCTCATGTGAAACAGTTTTTTTTTTTTTCTACATGTTTCCTTCACCTCAGTGATTTCACAGAGACAGAAGCAGACAGGCTGAGATACTCTACCACAGCTGCACACACCAATATGAAACCAAAACAGAAGACAGGATATATATATATAGGATAAAAGTGAGAGCTGAAGCAATAAATCCTATCCTAAAATTGAATCTGTTACTCTCAAAATGAATGCTTGCAGCCTGGGGTGGAAAAGAAATCAAATTTAAATAGTTGTTTTGTGAAAGCATTGCGTTAAATTGTTCAATCAACAGGTGATCCAAGGAGCAGAATGCTGTGGCGCCGCCATCACTGTTTGATTGACAGGCAATCTGTGGTAAATTAACCCTGCAAAGGGAATTTAACTGAGCTTTTATGCAACGCTGTGGTATTTCTATCATTCCTGTTTCAGCATGTCACAACTGATAAGGTCAGCTTGGAAAGACCACATTATGCGTGAGTGTTTATGAGGATGGGTTGAGGGGAAGTTGATGATATTCTAAAAATTACACAGGCTTGCTGGTCTGTAAAGCTTGGCAGAGGCAGCTACTTAAAGTGGGCAGAGAAAAAGAAACCATAGACAAAGACTGGGCAAAAAACATGAAGGTAAAGCAGCGCAGCAAGAGGCCTCACACTTACTGATTACATGCTGAGTTTCTGGTACGGCCTGTTGGTGATGAGGAACATTTATAGAAAGCAAAGAGGAGGAAGATGATGGACTAGATAATGGTGAAAACTGAGGGATAAGAGTCTGGCTAGTCATTAAAAGGCTAAATCTTAATACCAAGCAATAAGGATTGATAGAAATGTGTGTTGTGTATAAATGAGTATTTTGCTGGAAGCACCAAATGTCAGCAAGCAAGTAAAATAAAATAAAATGGAAGAAGCTTAGAGCTCGCTGTGTATGACTAACTTCTACATTTCCCTGGCTCTGGATCATGTTAGCTTGCCAGCAGCAAGAGCTCACCAAGTAGCTCTGCATGCATTCCCTCACCTGCTATTCTGTGCAGACGTGTGCATGTATTTACTGGTAAGGCTAATCTTTCACAACAGAGAGACAAAAACGGACTGTTCCAACTGTTTTTTTTATACTTCAGCATGCATTTCTTTTTTTATATATTTTCCATCTAAGGGTTTACAGGAACATTATCATTTTGTTATTTTTGGCTTGGAGCTTTTGTGATGGATATTAGCTAATTTCACTCACTAAAAACATGGATAGAAATTAAAATGATAGAAAACCATGGCAGCAATAAGTGAGTGAAGTCCAAGCTTCAAAATGTTCCTTCAAAAACCTGTGGGAGACTCCACAGATGGTTCATCCACTTACTTCTTGCTCATTGAGTGGGTTGCCTGTGGTTTTCTTTCTCAGTTTCAGCTTGGTATTTTAAATTATTATTATCTGTCCAGGACTGATAGCAGCAGCAACTTGCTAAATATGTGGGTTTAAAGTACTGCTAATGCAACTGGATGAGCAGAGCTGGCTGAGTACAATGAGGAGGTAGCTAGAAGCAGGGAAGGGTGAAGGATTAGGCTTTGTCTAATGGGATTCCTAACTTCTGACCTCTCCAAGCACATTGCTGTCCTTTTTTGAATATTTTCTTTATTCATCTGGATTTCCTTGCTGCCAGCTCCTCTGATTCCTGTATGTATCAAAACAAAACCGTCTAAATAAAAATGGGAATGGGTTTCTGAACACAGCTGACGTCTGGATTCTTACATCAAGGATGAAGCCCAGACAGTCAAATAATAGGCTTTGGCAAGCAGCAGGCTGAGGATGTTAATTTGTTTCTGTAATGAGTGTAAAATTATGTGGAGGCGAGAACAAGATGCACAGCGGGGAGCGCCAGCTGATCACTAGGAGAGCTACAAGATTTCAAAGGATGTATGTGAGTGACAGAATGCATGTACTGTATAAGTCATATACTTTAATTTGTGCCTTATTAATAGAAATAGACATCTTACCTGTACATGAAGGGTGCCACAGTGGCGGTGTTAGGGTGGTTGTGCTGCTGCTGCTGAGGAAGCTGAACGGCTCCATTTCCTCCCAGCACCCCACCTCCTCCACCTCCTCCTCCTCCCCCCGTCATCCCNTACCCCACCTCCTCCTCCTCCCCCCGTCATCCCACTGGACCCAGACAGGGCTGAGGTGCTGGTGGATGATGTCATGCTGGTCCGTTTCCCCTCTGGGCCCCCAATGGAGCGCTGAATGTAAAAACTCCCACCTTGCCCTCCTTTGGTCAGCTTGGCTCTCTCCTCTCCTGCCCGCATGTTGCCACTGCTGTTTAAGGCAACTTGGTTCTGGGTCTGGTTCTGGTTCTGGTTCTGAGACTTTGCCGTTGTTGTGGAAGGAGCTTTAAGTCCTGGTTTTGGGATGCCACTAGAAGCTGGGGGGGTGCCACCATCTTTCTTCCCTGATGATGACTTCCCTCCTTTGGGGATGAGGCTGGCTATTTTAGAGCTCTTCTTGGAGGGGTCAGCGAAGGACTCCCGCTCTTCTTTTGGAGGAGAATTGTCCTTAGTAGATTTCCCAGACTTGCTTTTGTCCTCTTTGTCTTTGCTGGAGGCCATGGACCTGCTGCCACAGGCAGAGGCCTTTGAATTGGATGAGGAGATGGATGAAGATGAGGTTTTGCTAGGTGCAGTAAGGGATGAGGCAGGGGTCTTTGTAGGAATCTGTTTGGTTGTAGCACTGCTACTACCACTGCTGCACACTGAGCCTGTGAGTGTCAGTCCATCCTCACCGTACTCCGACAGGTCATCTTCCTCCTGTAGAGCCATTTCTGCCATAGATGGTGATGCTCTTGAAGCTGACCGAGGGTTAATTAGGCGAAACTTTTCCAGCATTGACCTCTGTGGAGGTGCAACACCTGATCCGACTTTTGACCCGTCGCTTCCATGAGACTGAAGGCCTTCCAGGGACTGTGGTGACAGGGTGGTGGAAGTTGAGTGTGTGGGGCTTGCCAGCATGGATGAAGTGGCGCTGTGTTTGAGGTTCATGGATTTGCTGCGCCAAGACTTTCCAGATGTGGGTGAAGGGATGGCAGAGGCCAGCTGCTGCCCACTGAGGCTGGTGGGAACCATCCCACCAATACCACTCCCATTCATCCCACTGGGTACTGGGGTGCCCCTCACTGCCTCTAAACAAAGGGAGAGGAGACAGAAACCAAAAGAAAACATGATCAAAAAAAGGGACATTTTTGTTAAACTGCAAAAAAAGTTTTGATCGTACAAAATCCACAACCTGAGTAATGATGTTGTTTGAAACTAGTGAGATAGTGTCTGCCAAAAAGAGAAAGATGCAGGGGAAATAGAAAAGGCAGGCTCATGATTACCAAGAGGNCAACAAAATCCACAACCTGAGTGATGAGGTTGTTTGAAACTAGTGAGATAGTGTCTGACAAAAAGAGAAAGATGCAGGGGAAAAGGCAGGCTCATGATTACCAAGAGGTGGCAGAGTGGCAACACAAAGTTATGCACCATCAGACTGAGCGTCTGTCATTCAGCACAGTGAGCAGGGCTCAGCTGGCTGTGAGTCACCTCCACGCTGCAGTTTAAAGCCCCTTCAGGCAGGCAAGGGAGGTGTTTCAGACTCAGCTGCTAGTGGGGCTGAGACACTTTAACCGGCTTATGTCTTTAACAACATCCTTTGAAACCTTAAAACATGCTTAAAAATTGCCCTCAGTGCAATCTGTTTGGCTTTTTTTGCATACAGTATTGTTTAAAATATAATCTGGTTACCAGCTGTGCACAAATGTACAATAACAGCTTTTTTAGTAGGTAACAGTCCAGGAAAGACTGGATTCGGTATTTTAATTTCTATTTTATTTAGCTGGGCTGAGGGAAAATGGCTTTTTGGATTGTAAAGGTTGCAGACCACTGACCAAAGCATCCCTCCTCTTTTAAGGATGAACAGTGGAAGCATTGGTATTAATGGTAAGGTACAAGCCAGACTGTATCTCTCATTAGTTAGAAGGTTAAAAAGTTGAGATAATTCAGGATGTCCAGATCTCAGTTCAGTTGAACTGTTTGCTGTGAAGGTAGGTAAGACAATCATGAGAAAAACTTAAAGAGCCTGACACTTATACCAGTGATGAAAGGCTTGCTGCTGTCTCCTGCATCCGGGCAAGAAACCAGCACATAAACAGGCAGCCAAGATAATGTCCAAGTCCTACAGGATGCACAGAGCTGTCCTATGCAGAGGTCAGAATGAGCAAAGATCCTCGACTCTAAGCTAACAAGATAAAACATTTCAGTCTGAACTAATGATATGTGTGGTATAGACCTCTGGTCTCCAAACACATCTAGTGACACAAAGATCATATATTCAGCTTTTACTTTAGCTAAGATGCACTAAGATACTCTTGACAGGTGTCATGAAAATAAGCTGCTCACATTCAGTGTTTATTTTGTCCTGATTCGTTGGTCCGACAATACTTAACATCAGGAAGTACATGTGTGGCATCTGTATAACAAGTAAAATAATTCCTGCCAAAAACTCTGAGGAGAATGAACATAATCTTTCACACCCCCCACTGAAATGAATCAACTTAGGATTCCTAAAGGTGTGTGTCAGACAGAGAACAACACATGAAAGATAAATGTTCAGAGAGATTCTTTTTATTTTCTCTTAACAGTGTTTTTCTATTCAAACTACTTTTGCTCACTTGTGTTAATTACAATGCAGTATTTCCAAACTTTATTTTTAACCGAAGGATCACTTGAACCCACTTGTTGATGGAACTGTACTGGGAATGTGTTGGTGAGCTGTTTTAATGATAAAAAACAAAACAAAACAAAAAAAAAAAACAAAAAGAAAGAAAAAAAAAAACGCACACACACCTGTTAACTTTCGAACAATAAGTTTTGATAACAGTACAAAGTTTGTGCACCTGTGTGATCTGTGGCNCGCACACACAACTGTTAACTTTTGAACAATAGGTTTTGATAACAGTAAAAAGTTTGTGCACCTGTGTGATCTGTGGCATCCTGCTTCGGGATACACCAGGTTAGGAATCACTGTTACTATGGGTTTAGGCAACTCAAATATTTGGGCTCCACCTCTAAACTACCAATCATTTTGTATTTCTTACATATATGCTTTAAGAATAACACAAAGAAATAATGGTTAATTATTGTTACAGCATCTCATTCACTTTGTTTAGCAGCTCATTAAACGAAACAACATCCTTCTTCTGCTTCAGACACATGACACCAATATAAATGTAGATGTTAGGGCGTGTGCCGTTTCCATAGTATGTATGTGTGTCCTCTTTATAACTCCATCATCTTTTAAGATAACCCAGGATGCCTTCAAATTTATGAACATGAACGTAGGAGATTACACGTGTTGTCTGTCTGTNAGTTTCTGAACATGAATGTAGGAGATTACACGTGTTGTCTGTCTGTTTGTGTGTCCAGTCAATTAACCCCGTCTCTATAGATCCCTCATCCCCACCCTTGAGGCTGTTTGCAGGGCCACTACACTTATCACTGTGTGGTGACTTGGTGTTGCCGTAGCAACAGCCTTCTTTTTTTCTTTTTTCTTTTTTTTTGCCTCAGCTGCGATGGAATAAAAGCTACTTCTTCTGGGCGGTGGTGGACTCTCTTGTCAACATATACTTTAGAGAAATAGACACATGGATGTCTGGGTTTAAGAGCCTATTCATGCTTGAAGTGACACACGTGCAGCTGGGTGTGCAGCTGTTTTTCTTCAGTTTTCTGCAGCTGCTTAGCACATCATATCGCTATCGCACAGATAATAAAATAATCGTTTTGCTGCAAGAAGTCAGCAGTTTCCCAACTGAGCCTCCTCATCATCATTTCAAACAAGCAGCAAAATCAGCAACATTATTTTGTCAAATTTAAGCTGCAATAATATTTCATTTTGGTGCTTCAGTATATATGGCTAAAACTTAAATGTAGTGTTTTGTGTGGAAACAAGGATGCAGCTTTTATTTGTGTGAATTAAAATGAACAAATGTGCAGTACATAAGGATAAGGATGTATAATAAAGTTAAAAAGATTAAAAAAAAGACAGTAAAATAAAAAA
Organism: Melanotaenia duboulayi; assembly: GCA_026261665.1. Classification (NCBI taxonomy): domain Eukaryota; kingdom Metazoa; phylum Chordata; class Actinopteri; order Atheriniformes; family Melanotaeniidae; genus Melanotaenia; species Melanotaenia duboulayi. Next base: position 12,078,290 of record CM047997.1, on the reverse strand, counting down.
AAGTTACATGCAGAGGAAAGAGAAATCAGTTCACAAAAGTGTCGATAAATTGCTTACGGCAGACACATCCTGCATGTTTCTGTCTCCTGCTCTGCCCTAAAGCTTTTGGATGTATTGTTGACATTTCTTAACAACGGATTTTTCTTTTATCCTTTTTTTTTTTCTTGGTTCCAACCATCAGTTTCATCTCTCCTGCAGCGAAGCTCCAGAGGCTGGAGTGTCATCCTTGCAAGCTGAAGGTTTGTTTTATAGCAGAAATTGACTGATGTGTGTGAATGAGTAAAGAAAAAGCGACATCTTCCATTTTACTTTAGCATGTTCTACCACTAATTTTACACTCATCATTTTCTTGCTGCACACTCCCGTTTTGTTTTGGTCAGGTTAAGTAAGGGTTTAAAAGGATGAGCACACGTCTTAAAACACCAGTAAATCTTTTGGGATTAAAATATATCCTAAATTTGTCAAAAAACATTTTCCCTGAAGCACACATTTTATCATAAAAAATATCAGGTTTTAATGGTTTTAATTATTAAAACGTGAATATTTAATTATATATTTGATTCATTTGAACTGCAAATAAGTTAAAATGACTGAGCCATGGAAGAATCTCTGAGCTTCCAGCAACAACAGAAAGCAAATCTGTTGTTAAGACACTGAGAAATTACATATTTACCCTTAACATGATTAATTTAGTGTTAAATAATGTACTAACTCTCACACTTTCCTCAAAAGCACAACTGCACTTAACAGCTTGATCATGCTTGACAGAGCAGCCGCCTGACTTTGCCCCTGTGGCCATCTGAAATGTTGCCACCGCCTCCACTTAACAGCATCATTATAACTCACTTGGAATGAAGAGCTGGGGATGATTCAGCAGGCTGGTTAAGACTGGGAGTGGAGGACTGGATTTGTCTGTAGTTGATGGCTTTTTTGTTTGAGCTGGATTGTGTGAGGGGTGCCATCGTGTGGCTGGGTTGGAGAATGTAAATGAAATGTCCATGGCATTAAACATCACCTCCAATCCCAACATAGTTAACTTTTGTAATTGTTCACCTGATGTGAGTGGATGAACTGTGGCCACCAACACAGCACAGGAATATTTCTTACCTCTATCATTGCCACTTGCATACTGAAGAGGCTTGCTCTTGTCGATGCTGTTGAAACTCTGGCTCCGACGGTTGAGGTTGGATGAGCCTGGGCTCCTGGAGGCCCCGCTGCCTGCAGCAGGTACTCTGGAAGGCCCTGGTAACCTGTCGAACAAGACATCATTTGGATATTGAAATACTGAGTGAGATTAATGAGTTGAACTATAAATCTATTTTTTGTTTGTGACCAAAATGTTAGCATTTACACCACTCAGCCAGAGACGTTACATATTTTTCTCACCCGTCAAATATGTAACTTATTTCTATAAAGTACTTTTTCTTCTGAAGAAGTTTAAAGCTAATTTTTAATGTCAACATTCTACTGGATTATCAAAGATTTAAAGGCCAAGAAAATATTTATTATGTCTATTTTCATCTTTCTGAGTGCAAAGGAAGAATTAGCTGCTGTAGCTATAAGAGGGATTGGAAACAAGGTCCACTGCTTCTTATCAAAAATTCCATTTAAAGTTCAACTGAAGCTGAAATGATCTTTCTAAATGAAAAATTTCAGTGCTTTAGTTCATCGTTATGTTTCCTTTTTACAGAACCAGTGGAGTGGGAGCATGAAAATGCAGGAACTTAGAGATGTATGGGAGGTATAGGTTCACTTCTACATATACTATTGTCTTGCCCAGTTGTACAAGCATTTTGGTTAGACATGTGGTCTTACGGGTGACCTTAAGAGCTCTCCCTGCAGCACAGGCGGTCTGGCTGCAGACAGTACTTATGCTGGAGAGACAGATTATTATAACAGAATGGAAGTCAGACACCGCTGTTAGAGTGTGGTTCTCTGAGCTGGACTCATAAAATTTCCCCATTTTGACTTATTAATCAGGTGGGGAAATTTCAAGCTTAAGAGTAAGTTTCGTTTTATTTATTTTGCTTTAGACCTTAGACTCTTGAATTTACAGGTTTCATTCAGAAAGGAAACTCACTGTCTTTAATTTTAAAATTCACATTTTTTTTTCAGTCTTGGCTACCACTTCAGCCAGTTTTTATTTTGTTTTGTTTTGTTTTGTTCTCCACCTTTTTGGAATCTCACTCTGTTACTAATAACCAATATTATGTTGTCATTATGTTAATAGAAAACCAAACAGTAAAATACTAACAAAAACGTAGGAATTTGATGATGTTTTGGATGTTATCCAGTTTATTTGCGAATTATACAAAAATCTCATAAAAGCTTCATCTGAATGAGGACGGATTATAAGTTTACCACGCAGTAAATGTATGAATCTGAGTCTTATTTCAGGAAACACTTTTAATTTGGATGCTGAATGGTGTGAATTACTTCTGTGATGTATTCTGACAGACATATAAGTTGCTGTGAACACCCCCACTCCTCCCACAATAAGAGAAATACAACAGTTTGGCTGACTTTCAGTTAAAAGAGTCCTGCTATGATGTCTTGAACACTGACCTTGCATTGCGTGTCAGTATATAAAGAACAGAGGAGTGCTGTGTGAGAGGAAGTGTGCGTTCCCTTGTGAGATGAGGAGTAAAGGATAAAAGAAGAAGGAAAAACTTTGAGAGTTTGTCTCATAAAAGGTTGATGGATATCTGTCAGGCCTATTGTTCTTGAAGAATGAATAAAAAAATAAAAAAAAAGAAACAAAAACAAAAACGGCCCATCTTAGTCTCATACGACATCTGTTTATTTCTTTTACTTTTACCACATTCACAAACATGAAGACACCACCCACAATGTGCATCTTTGCTAATTTTTTCCCCCTGACGCAGTTAAAGCTGCCAGTGTCACATGCTGATTTGTTTTGCTTCAGCTGGAGATTTTTCACGACTCCCAGAAGAAAATTACACAAATAATCAAATTAAAAAACCTGCTGTTGCTGAACAATAACTCTAAACAGCATTTTTCACTCGACTTTACCAGATGTTTTCGTTTATTTATTAGCTGTTTTCATTAAGAGCAAACTTGGCTCAAAAATCCGGAGACATTTGACAAGTTGGATCGATTCCACCGTCAAGCCTGACTCAGCTTTAAGATGATGCCAATTGACCTATTCCAGAGATTGCATTTTGTGCCTGAAATAGAGTTGTGTTTTTTTTCTCTCACAATAATTTTAGATTGTTGGGATGCTTTGTGCCAAAGGAAATCTGATCTAATGTCTAAGGAACAAAAGAAAACACAAGACACCAAATCCAGAAAAAGTTTGTGTTTAGGCAATTTTGTCATAGTGGGAAAAGGGGAAGAGAAGCATGTGTGTTTTCATTCATAGCCTAGTTTTCTCAACACTCAATGGGAAAGAAAACAGATTGGAGTCTCTGACTCTATAAGATAATCGATTTGCTTTGTAGAATGTGTCACTTGTGTCTGCACTGCAGATGAAGCTGCAGTGTTGGAGAGAAAAGTGAGGTTTGGAATCCTGCAGTGGTCAAAACTCCTCCCTGGAAGCGAAATATGTCATGAGCTGCATTTTGTCTCTATGAAATTGATCTAAATAGAGACAATGACGGATCATGTGGCATAAGCAAATCTCCTGGTTAACTGGAGATGTATTTTTCTACTTAGAACCACGCTGATATGGAACTAAGAATATAGCAATGACAAAACTACATGAAAAACAAATTACTATCAGAGCTGACAAAATAAATACATAAATAAATCAATAAATAAAGTTATGGATACTATAGTTGAAGTAGTCATATGGTTGAGGCACACATAACGACATGATGACCATCCTTGTGCATCGAGGCCCTTTTCAACATCTGATATGTCATATTTTAGTGCTGCATGCCAGAGATACAGGGGGTGCAGAATTATTAGGCAAATTGGATTTTTGAGGATTGATTTTATCATAGAACAACTACTATGTTCGCAATGAACACAAAAGACTCATAAATATCAAAGCTGAATATTTTTGGAAGTTGGAGTGGGGCTTTTTTAGTGTTAGTATCTTAGGAGGATATCTACGTGTGCAGGTGACTATTACTGTGCATAATTATTAGGCAGCTTAACAAAAACCAAATATATACCCATTT
>CM047997.1:12058811-12073256 GCA_026261665.1 Melanotaenia duboulayi | reverse complement strand
ATTTGACTTTTCAGAGCCCATCAAATCTCTCTTCTGACCCATTTTGCCAAAAGAATGGAAGTTGCCTAATAATTATGCACACCTGATATAGGGTGTTGATGTCATTAGACCACACCCCTTCTCATTACAGAGATGCACATCACCTGATATGCTTAATTGGTAGTAGGCTTTCAAGCCTGTACCAGTTGGAGTAGAACAACATGCATAAAGAGGATGATGCGATCAAAATACTCATTTGCCTAATAATTCTGCACACACTGTATGTTAGTTTATAAGGTTTTCCAGAGTTACTAAGAATTTGCTGTATTTTTTTAAAGACTAAACAATATTCAAGTTCTATATAGTTGCCTTTAATAAAATTAAAAGTAAGCCTCTGAAAACTAGCGCAGCAATTAAGCAACCTGCACACTAAAAATTTAGACATCACTCCAAGTGCTTAGCAAATAAAATAAAATAAAATAAAATAATTAAAAAGTAGGATATGTGTCACTCCAGTACTCAATCAATAGCAGCTTCCNCATAAAATAATTAAAAAGTAGGATATGTGTTACTCCAGTACTCAATCAATAGCAGCTTCCTTTCACATCCTGCTGTTCATTTACAGCAACAGCAGACTGCTCAGAGGTGCTGATCCAGTTCTGGTGCTTTGTCTGAGTGAATGCATGGAGCTGCAGCCAGAAGTGGTCCTCAGCCCACAGCTGAAACAGATGAAGTAGTTCTGCACAGCACCAAACACATAATGGAGAGTCAGAGTCGTAAATTCATTTAGAGATCCTACAAAAGTCACTGCACTGTCTGCTGGAAGCTTTCATCGATTCTGTCAAACAGGAAAAGGTTAAAAGAGACTGTTAGATAATGAAAGTAAAGGAAGAAATAATTAAAAGGACTAAGGATTTAAAAAGAAATGAGAGAATTGCCAAAAAAAAGGCAGCATTGTTTGAAGTCAAAAGAAGATGAGACTGTAGCCTAAAATCCAGACATGGGAAAATAAGTGATAAACAGTTGAGAATGAGGGACAGAGTGAAGCAATTTAGATGGAAATCAGAAGGAAGTCCCTTTTATCATAAGATTCTTTCATCCTCAAAATACAGGTTAGATCATGCATCAGCAAAATGGATCTGGAGAGGGAAGTGTAATGCAATTTCTGGACAGAGATTTTGTTACAGAACTGATGGATCTGCAAGCCGACTGTGAGATGAGATATTGTGGCCTGTCAGTCATTCATGATGGAAAGCAGTCCCACAGAGGAGAGAGAGCACTTCTCATTTCCTCTGCCAACATTTAGCCAGTGAGTCTGGATGCACAAAACAACCCTCTTATGTCATGCCAACTTCTTACGAGACCATTATCTATCTGCCAGAGTGTAAGGTTGAGAACATGGCATCCACACCACCTGCTAGACGCACATCAGGCTTATCAAAGTGATAGACCAATGCAAGCAGGTGGAACAAACTGTCAAACACCCCCCCCTACTGCTAGGATGATGAATTTTCATTTACATCAAAGCATATGCTGGATGTTACAGTGATGGGTTAAGTTTTCTGCTAACAGAATATGTGCAAAAATGAAAAATCAGTAGTTAAAAGTTGGAAAACTACAACAGGCGTTTTTTAGAGTGGCCTTTTTACAGCATAGTCTAACAATACACACTGTGGGAAGCAGACAGTCTTTTTGCTCAACAGGTACTGTAGTCTTTACAGGTCTCATGTATACTAATAGTTTATGATCTGGAAAAGGAAAATTTTGGTCATCTAAATTCTTTATGGGTATTGGGTTTTTTGCAGGTTCTGTGGTATATGTGCATGCCCACAGACTCACACTAACCATGATCATGATTAGGGGATTAAATCGAAGAGAAGATTTCATGTGATCTGTTGGTTTTCTTAATGATGCAGCTTTTTATGACTTAACATTAAGCACAGCTATAATGAATTCCAATATGGATTTTTATTAACTCAATTTAATTGGAATTATATTAGATTAAAGAAACTGGGTTATAATTAGACTGAATGTTTAAAACTGCCTTGAGATGAATTTTGTATCATATTATTGCTGCATATAAACAAAACCATAATAAACTAAATTATTAACTTTTTATCGAATAATGTTACAGCCTAACGCCAACCAGGAAATAACAGCATTCTGTCATGACGTCTATGTTTAGATGCAACAATGGCAATCTTCAGTTATGTTGCTTATGGGGTTGTAGTTATGAGTCATATTTAAGAGTATAAAAAAATAACATATGACGGCTTCAGTTACAGGACCTGTGAGTCGGTCACCAGTGAAGTTTTCCTCCAAACCTATAACAAAATGTTTAACAGTGTTGCGTTACTCTCTTCTAAGAAGAAGCAGAGGTAGAGATAAAGACCCATCTTAAGAATTTTCCACTGTCCTTGTACATTTCTCCCTTGCTGTCACACACATGTGGTTAAAGATGAGCTACTGTATAACTAAAATACAGTTAGGGGTTAGAAAAGTATATATGGATAGGTTTCACATGTTTAATGGTCATGAGATAGATGTGTTCTCCAGCAGATAACTTTCTGTTTTGTTTTTTTATGATTTCTTTAAGCCAAAATTTTGACAATACTTTGTTTTGGACAAATAGACAAACTACTATAAGTTTTCCTGTAAGACTGGACTGTATTAAAAGTGCAAAAAAGGATAAAAAAAAAATCATTGCCTTAAAAGATATATTCTGTGTAAAAGAAACCAAATAAGATTTGGATTGTAGAAACCTTCAGGTGACAAGAACAAGATGTGCTGATGAAGTTTGTACCAATAAAAATCAAAAGGAAATGTCACCAAAAAAGAAAGTGAGTGATTCGCGCTGCATATAAGCATCTTCTTGTTTTTGTGGGAATTACTGAACTATTTCTGGACAGCAGCAGTGAGGCTTGTCGTGAGTGAAGTGAGAGGGCAGATTACAACCCATAGGGCCACGGCTGTTGACTGCAGTTATTTTGTCGTCACTCTGCGATGGCAGAAGAGGAATTGCTAGCAAACATGTTGGTTCCCAGCCTCCGAGCAGAACAAATTCTGCAAGCATCAGGCATCTGAATGGGGGAGTGTCCACACTTCCTATGTGCATAAATTTTTCAGGATAGGCACAGTAAATATATACGCCATGGACATATATACATACATGTATAATTTACCCTTAATACTTATGTTGTGGGCTTTAAGTACCATTTAAGCCCCTAGTTTAAACACACTTTGGAGTTTTCTTTATCATGCTTCATTCAAATTTTTAACAAGCACCTTTACAGACTCACTATTATCAAGTAGAGTCACCGAATGTTGCATGCCCAGTGTAACCTAGGACTTCTCTGTCATCACAGGGTGCAACATGATGAGGCATTTTTACGAAGTTTGTACCACTTGTGATAACGTAATAGTGTCAAACACGAGGAGCATTTAGCACATTGAAGAGGCTTTTACCGTGAGGCATTGGATTAAGTTGCCATGGAGGGAAAGCTACACCCTGCCATAGAATGCTTAAGCAAAACACCCCCGTCAGGTGTTGCCTACCTGACCCCGACTCTCGCCCTCTGACCTCCAAGTGGCAATGATAGAACAGAATATCATTAAAACACACGCGTGAAGGGACAGGCGCTANACCTCTGACCTCCAAGTGGCAATGATAGAATAGAATATCATTAAAACACTGAGCAAAACACACGCGTGAAGGGACAGGCGCTAACAAGAAGAAGAAAAACCCACCTAAGATAAAAAGAACTTTAAACGACACAAATCAGAGTTAAATGTGTGTATATTTACCTTGTGTTTTTCTTTTGCGGTGATCCTATTCCACTGTGGCCCGGAGGACTTGCATATCGTGCTGTGAGACTGCAAACAGAGCAGATGACGAACGTACCGTTAACACGGTTAGAGAGGAATGAGACCAGTGGCTTGCTGAATTTTTTTCAATCCATGTCTAAATGTAATAATGTGAGTGAGAGCAGTCATTCAGATGCAGGCAGAGAGAATACAAAAGCGAGCCAGGTGAAAGAAAAGAAGCAGCACGTGGTGAATACTGTAGCCAGGCCACACATCTTTGACTTTTCACATGATGGCTCACACATGTTTGTAACCACAAGCATATGACTAAGCCAATAACATTTCTCAATCCCTTTATATGGCCGCTGATATGAAACAGGCCAGAAAAACTTTCACAAAGATCTTTGTGGTTGCATCGAAAACAAACAACAAGCGAAGCAGAGGTGAAGGAAATGCCCGTAGTGCCAGTCACAGTTAGTCATTGTCAGAGATGGGAATTACTGTAACACTGGCTGTTTCAGGAGGGCCTTTCCATTCATGTTTAACAGGAAGTAGTTAAGCTACATGCAGAGCAGGGTTTTATAGATTTTCTTTTCATTTAATACATCCTGTAAACAACAAAGAGTCAACAGTAGCAAGAATTGTTTATTCCTGAGTTAACTGAATGACTCTTAAACCACGTGGGTGTCCTCACTCGTCAGAATTCAACAAACTTCTTCTGAACTATTCGCCCTCAAAAAACAGTAGCCTACATGTTTTATTATTTAGCCAGAAACAATACAATGTTTGTAGGAAGCAAAATGATACACAGGAAGTAAAAAAAAACAACTCAAAACATTGGTGTCTTTTAAAAGGCTGAATGAATAAAATAAANCAAAAAAACAACTCAAAACATTGGTGCCTTTTAAAAGGCTGAATGAATAAAATAAATAAATTAAGTAAACAACTCCTCTGTGGTTGAATGCTAACATAAAATGCATTTAAACACGTTTGTTGTGAAAAGTTGCAACTTTTCACCTCTTCATAATGCCTCCTGTTCTGGATACTGAGCAGGTAAAACAGAATACTTAGAATAATATGTGATGTGCAAAAAGAAATTAGTTGGTGGATCATCTCTCAGCTAACTACATTTACTAGCAACAGCATCTCAGAAAGACGGAAAGAGGGTCGCCACTGTGACAGGCTGTATGACCGCGCAGCTTACAGTAACATTTTAAGGATGTTCTTTAATATGACATTGCAAGACCTCCTGGATTACATCTCATACATTCGTATGTAGATGATATTTTAAAAATGGCAAAAGAAATTAAGCTGAATACCAATACTGAGTGTTTGTAATCTTCAGGTCAGGTGGAAGTTATTGCATCAGCTCAGAGATTCAGGCTTCTCAAGTNCTAAGCTGAATACCAATACTGACTGTTTGTGATCTTCAGGTCAGGTGGAAGTTATCAGCTCAGAGATTCAGGCTTCTCAAGTGTGAACTTCACACAATTGACATTTTTACATGTTCTAACACCACACATTGATTTTCTCATATAATGAAAAAAAAATTCCAAATTGATGATGGTGCAGGGYAAAAAAAAAGAGGACATTGACACCACYGGTGTTTACTGATCCACTGCCATGCAAGACCGAGGTCTCCATCCTTTCTGTCTCTGCTCCATTGAAGGCAGAAGAAAAAAATCTGTATTTTATCAGAAAGCCTTGAAATGCTCTCAAAGTGACTGCAGGTTGACATGCATTCCTAAGGGACTGCTTTTAAATAACAATTTCAGACTTGTTTTTTACCACCTGACAATAGCTTTACTGGATATTTGAAGTAAACAGACATTGTCCCATGCAAAGTCCAATTTGTGAGCCTTGGCGAAACACCTANCGTAAACAGACATTGTGATGACCTCACTACTCCTGCACAATCAGTCTCATGCAAAGCCCAATTTGTGAGCCTTGGCGAAACACCTAAAAAACTTTGTAAGGGAAAAGTTAATTATTGGTTCTTTAAATGCGAGATGAAAAGCGTGCTAACAAATAGTCGTGCTAACATTACAGTCATTTGGCAAATGCTTTTCCCCAAAGTGACTTATAGGTTATGCAGTAGCGTTAAAGGTCTTGCTTAAGGACCCAACTGGAAGGTGTTAATATTCACCCSGGTTGGGATTCAAACTCTGGTCTCCCAGATKGGCRACAGGTACCCTGCCAACTGAGCTATATAGCCATCAAATAAAGGTGTCATCAAATGTGATTAAAATACAACTTGTACAAACAACAACCAGAAACACTACATATACTTCAGACAAAGCATTGTGTTTTTAAAGGTGCATGAATTTCCCTCTGCATATTGAAAATTATAACAAAAAAAATCTACCAAAAATGAGAGCATGATGTTATGACCTCACCAAGAGGATGACATCCATGTTGGATGGTTTATTCCAAAATAATGCAGTTTCCATGAGGCGAGAACAAACTCCCCTTTAGACGCAGTATAAAATATATCTCGTCTTCTTGGCTCTTACACGATACAAACAAGCTATATTAGTTTACAGAACATAATTCAACTATTTGCAGATGTTACCTTCCACTGGCTGAAAACCTGAGTTTTCCAGTCAGTTACAGCGTCCAACCAAGACTTCACTGATAAACTGTCCTCTACAATGATCATGGAGATCTGTTCAGCTGCGTTCGAACTAAATGACAGAGGAAGCAGCCTGCATAGATGTTCTTTTTTCCTGACAACGGGAACAAGCTGCTCTCTGTTTTGTGTTTGTGGGCTGCTGATTTAGCTTCGGTGACAGAAACTGGACAAGGCAGACAATAAACTACCTATACTAGTGACTAAATGACGCACTGCAGTCATATTGAATTCTCTCCTCCTTGTGCTTTCAGAGTGCAATTCTCTGCTTGAAATTCTGCTTGTACTTGTCAATATTTTAGCAATAACTGATCTAAAGCGAATAAAGTATTATTTTAGCAAGCAAAGATAACAAGTTAATAACTTCAGAAATGTTGGAAATTTGCTTGAAGGTGATCAACTTTTTGAAGATTTGTTGCCAATGTATATTTTAGCAAATGCATGAATCTCTCTAACACACACAAACACACACACACACCTGACTGTGCACAATTAAACCCTGTGAAAAAGCTTACGATAAAATGTAGAGTCACTGTGCATTTCTAATTGACCTTGCAAGATTTCATGATGTCGTGTTATGCTAACAAGCTCCAGGGCAAAGAGCAGAATGCAATTACAGTGACAAGCAACCTTGTCAATAATAAACTATATGATACATGGGACGTTGGTTAATGATTTCTAGCTAAATTTGCTCCCCTTAACACATTAAACTCACAAACAACACTTAATTTCCACTCCCAGTAGCACTCTTTGTGCTCTGATATATACTGTATTCCACAGGATCCTCAGCACAGACAGGACAAGCTGCAATATTAACAAAGCCTACCGCACAACAAAAATTCTTTTATGGGTGAAGATTAAATTTGGTATCCCTCATTAAGAAAGCTTTTACCCATTTTTGTTTTGTCATTTCTTTATTTTTTGCTTATATTCAGAGTGGGTTTGAGGAAGCCACTTAGCATAAAGGATGTTATCTTTAAAGGCAACAGAGTTTGCTGGAATTTGAGATAGAAAAAAATATGCATGTTTCATGCAGCTCACAATGCAAAACATAAGATGGTTGAAAATTAGAGGTGGTGTGCGCATTCTTCTACAACAAAACCCATTTTTACCTCTTCCACTGAGCTCCAACTATATAACATGCAAGACCACATGAAGGCAGTCGTATATTATTTGGGCTTCATGTCCAACCCACAACATTTAAGATCTTCTGTCTCTTCTGACTGAACAGAACATGCATCAACAAGGCCTCTATTTAATGACACTGCGGCACACATGGAAACCATATTGAATGCTGTCACTGTCTCATTGAATGTAAATTATATTAGTTTGAGCTAATTACACCAACAGTGCTGAGGTCAGACTCAAACTAATGGGTTTTAGATCAATAACCCCACTCAGACCAGCATCATGACAACAGGTATTAAGATGTCATCAGTTCTTTGCAGATTTGTTGCTTGAGTTCAAACACATTTGACCACAGTCTAATTTCCGCACATCATAAACTGTACAGTAAGCCTGTTATGCAATCTTTAAGCAAGAAGTAAACAAAACCTCTAACTTCCACGTAATTTTTCCTCAGCTGGTTTTTGAAATTATCATGTTGGATGTCTTTAAAATGAAGTAAGACATATTTATGGGACTAAAACTACTTGGAAATGTTATTAAAGGTACTGCAACTGCGTAACATCAACCCATTCTGTATAAATATCAACTTGTTTTTCTGTTCATCGTTTCAGATTGCAATGAAATCACATTTCTAAAAGCACACAGTTATCAAATTAATCATGTGTATGGACTAATTTATGACTTCAACTAACAATTCTCACCAGACATCAACTCATACCCATCCATGGATTTGGAAAAAAAAAGAACTAATAATCTATGGTAACATTCCAGAGTAACAAGTAAGCATGACCAAACCATTTACCAGTTCATGATGTCATTGACATTAATCCATCCTCTGATCCAAACTCTGTCCCTTTGATACACACCCTAAGCAAGCTATAACTCTACCTATGAGACGGCTCAGTCTTGGCCAAGCTGTTAGCTCTCCCATATGGCAAACGACTCTTCCTGTCGCGAGACACGGCGGTTGGCAGGCGAGAGGAGCGCCATACCAGGGGGTCAACTTGTTCGCCCCGGGACATGATGAATTAAAGAGGGAGGGTTTGTTGTGCCCTGCCAGGCTTGGGCCCCTCTTGCCTTCTAGAGCACTGACAGCCTCCCGCGGCTCCGAGTTGTCTCGTTTTGTCCAACAGGGAGTTCCCCTATAACACTCTCACACACACACACAGTCACACATGTCTCATCCTCTGCCCTAGAGACACCAGTCAGGCCAGCAGGTGCCATCTATAGAAAGCTCCTCATACCACTACTCAACATGTGGAGTATGCCAAATGTGAGTTAGTCTGTCTGTCTGTGCAAATCTACCAGAGATCATCTGATACGTTAAAAACTGTAATATTTTTTATTCATTTCAAACATCAGTTTGTTACTCAGTAACTCAGACAAGCTAACGATTACAGGAACTTATAGTTTTTAAAAAAAGCTAAATTAAAAAGTTACATTTGCTTTTTAAAAGTTGGAGGAAGAGACGGCAGCATGATTGCATCAGTCAGCTATGAAACCTCAAACAAATAAAAATGATAATCTGATTAAAATCTGTTTTATATGATCTTGTCCTTAAATGACAATAAACTCAACTTCCTGCAAGGAAGATATAACCATAGATTATGACTGAAAATGTCTGACTCAGACAACTAGAAGCCTATAGGAGCATCAGTAGCATCCTCCCATAGCAATCATTTTCTCAAACATGTTTAACATTTCACTAAAACGGTGTAGATTTGATGCTCTGTTACATATTTGTAAGGAGAAATAAAAATCACAATCACAGCCCTGTTAAAGTCACATTCAAGCCAAGTGTTGCGTATTTTATTTCAGAGATTGCTTCCATGAAATTAACAACTAATGTCACCACGAAATGTTGGTGTTCAAGTGCTTTATTGGGTTTGCCTTTGTTTTGACATGACACTGCAAGTAAAACTGTTCATTGTTGTTAACCATAGGAATCTAAATTACTACTGTGTGACAGAGTCAATTTGAGTTTTTTTTATTTAGAATGACATTAAAAATTACAAAAATTCTAAATTAAGGTGAGTTATTGTCACTCAGACGTCAGTGACAAGCCACAAAACTTAAGACAATTTAAAAATGTCAAAGAAAAGCGGTCATGGTGATGTTGAAATGGTTTGATTTAATCATTCTGTGTGATATCAGTAAGGTGTTTGTTGAAACTGAAAAGTCACCAGTGGATTTTACATGACAGGATACAAAGCAGGATAAATCATGATATAATGAATTATCACCTTTCACAAGAATGTGTGGAGGTGTGTGGAGATGTTGATGTTTTTACTGGTGTTTTAGAGCGTCCTCCCTCTAATGCTTATCGGGGCTGCAGGAGCAGTAGCTTAATAAAGGAAACTAGACTTCTCTCTCCTCGCTCACTTCTTTCAGCTCAGTCTAGCCAAGAGACATATTACGCCCAGATTGCCCTCAGTTTTCCCCAGGGTCTGATCCCAGTGCTCAGAACACCTCACCAGGGAGGTGTCCAGAAGGCATCCTAACCAGATGGTCACAACCCACAGCTCATGACCATAGGTGAGGGTAGGAATGTAGATTTACCAGTTAATCAAGAGCCTTGCCTTTTGGCTTAGCTTTTGCCTCACTATGACAGACTTATCCAGAGCCTGCATCACTGCAGATGCTGCACTGATCCACCTGTTGATCCATTCTTCCCACACTCCTAAAAAATACCCCGAGAAACTGTTACTACTCCAGTTGGGGTAGGACCTTAGTTCCAACACAGAGAGGAGACTCCACCCTTGTCCAGCTGAGGACCAAAGGTCTGTGAAGTTATGCTATAGAACATAAATGCTGCAAAACACTTGAAATTAAAGTTTTATTTCACAGATGTACTGCTTTGTTGTGGCCACAGACTGCCTTCACGTTCTGAAAATCCTCAAACAGCAGAGGCGGGATGAAATCGTGAAATTGTGTCTGATGTGTGACTTACTCACTGCCNACCCTCAAACAGCAGAGGCGGGATGAAACTTGAATGCAGCATTAAACAGCAGCTAAGCCTGCATTTAAAAATGCTGCATGTAAATTTGAGAAGATTGTGAATGGAAGATATTAATAGAGCTGAAATTAATCGCCAACTTGGAAGCAGCTGTAAAGGAAACAAAGCCATACAAATGCTTTGCCATTTTCTTGAGTAGTGCAAATTTCATCTCATCAAAGGTCAGAAAATCCTCAAACCTCCAGTGTTTTCCTTTAAATATTAGTTTCTTGCATTATCAATGCACACACAGTGAATACAAAAAATGGAAATTTATCCATATGTGTCTGATGTGTGACTTACTCACTGCCAATCATGTGATTTATTTTCACTTAAAAACACATACACATCCCAGAGATGCTGGACCTTACAAACCTCCACATTGTCTTCAGTTTTTTAACCAAATTCATGCTCTTTCAGTGGAAAAGGTTGAATAGCAANTGACTTGAGCAATTTATGGTTATAGTGGCTGGTCATTGTCTTTGGTTTTTTAACCAAATTCATACTCTTTCAGTGGAAAAGGTTGAATAGCAAAAGTTCCTTAATAATTCACAGATTAATGACTTCCTTTATCAGCCACAGACACATAGCGATGTCCTGACCTCTACTTTGGCCTTCACCAACGAGATGTGATTAATATTGCAGTCCAGAGAGACACAATGAAGACAGCGGGTCTGTGTGGAAATGGACTGAGACTCTTCAGACGACATGAACTGCATCTTTATGTTTCCACTAGTTAAATATCTTCCAGACAAAAAGATACACTGCTGAAAATGGCAGCTAATGTCAGANCAGTATGTTTCTACTAGCTAAATATCTTCCAGACAAAAAGATGCACTGCTGAAAATGGCAGCTAATGTCAGAGTGTGTGGGTGAATTGATTTGGCATGTTTACAATACTATACTGAAGCAGCAGTGAGCTTCAAACTCCTTTCTGTTTGGTGTGTATGTGTGATAACATTGTCCACCTGTTGTGGGGGTGGAAGGCAGCTGTGCCCTTAATAACCCCGGACACAATTTTAAATACTCCATACAGTGACCCCACGGCTACCACCTCCTTACTCCAAACTGAGCAAAGCCAAAGATGTTGCCAGTGTCATCTTACTCACAGACGCTCTCCTTATGTGCCGAAACTAACTGTGCTTATTGCGCTGATTTCACGGACACAAACACTAACAGAGAGGAGCACAGAGCAGCTCAGCTCAGCATCGCCAACGTAGGAGAGCAGGAACTTGATCTGGTCATGAGGAATGCTGCTCATGTGTGGCATGTCAGACCTTCCTTTAGATGCTCCTCTAAGGCCTTCTCTGTCTATTTACATCACACAAGGCCAGGCTCTCTTTGCTTTCACTGCTTCAGACTGCCAGCACTTCTACTCTAAAATGCCACTTATAACTAAGAAACTCACCATCCATTAATCACATAAAATTTAGTTTTCTTAATATGCAGACAAAGGACTTCAAAATTTTCTCTGTTTCTGGAGTGATGCTTTCAGCAAAAGTATAAAATGAAACAAGAAAAAAAAAATCACATCATTTCTACAGATTAAAACCATGTCCACACAGATATCAGTTGAACTGCATCTAATTAAATTTAATAGTTTGGATGCTTGATCTACATGGATCGCCTCCGTTTAGTTTCTGTGTTTACAACCCATGCACATCTTTCCTGAACCGATGGTGCCCACCTCTCTCTTAACCTGCACGTGCAATCATGTGCAAACAATGGCAGATTACACTGCAAAGTGTTCGTGCTTCAGAAGGTACTGCAAAATCTGTAAAATATCCAAGATTTTCACTGATGTTTCCTTTTCAACTTGTTTTTCCATTATCATCTTCATATATTTGCTTACAGCGCACAAGTTTATGCACACACTCCATGTCGTATTCTGTGCTTTTGGTGTGTTCCTGTGGCAGCGTTACAGTGGTGCTTACATTTCTGGAAACAATTCTGTCTTCATGGAAAACTTCTTTAAAACAAAATCAGTTCCATCTCCATGTGGATGTAGCCTAAAATTAACATTAAACTTATATTTATTATAATCAATTACTAGCTAGCTTAGCTACGCACAAAACAATAGAAATATTAGATATTATATAAATATTTTTTTCTCTTTGATCACCTGTAAAACAAAAACCAGGGTTTAGTCTTTAAACAAAGACGATTGTTTTCTTCATAACTGTAGATATAAGAGAATTGCCACCACAATATGAGAGGATTTCTTTAGAAATGTAAATCTCTTCTCTGCTGTCATAAAACTTGACACATCCTTGTCATAACCTCTTAAGCTAATTGGCAGAATTTTAATGACTAACATTTTCTTTTCCAGCACAACTAAGCAGTAATTTTTCTGTTGGCAATAAGCTTAAACTGGACTCATCTAAAAGTAATAAATCCACTCACATGAGAGAACTAATCTACTAATCAAACCAGCAACACTATTGTCTCAAACTTCTAAATCTGGTCAAAATCAGCACTAAATTACTATAACAGGACCATCTGGAAGCTGTACATCAGCTAAACATACCTGGACTGCATCTCTTGTGTCTTGAGGCTGCTGGTGGATGGTGCAGTGGTGCTGGTCTGCTGGCTGAGCTCCACGAGGGACTGGTAGTACTGCTGCTGTTGCTGCTGCTGCTGCTTGTAGCGGGACAGGATGAAGAAGAGGCCGAGGATGCTCTTCAGGTTGCCATTCCTGATCTCTGAAAGGGCAAAATGGGAGCAAAATTTAAATAGCTGTAAGAGTTATTAAATAAGTACTTCATTAAATGAGTGCGCCACTGCATTCATGTATTGCCGCAGCATAAAGTGATTTACAGCTTTACCCTGCATCTACCCTCTGTTGAGCCAAAAGCATTTTCTTGGAATTAAATAACTTCTGCAAGTGAAAGTGGTGCTAAAGTTGTTTTTCATTTGTCTAGGACCCAAGCAGTGTCCTGTCACGCTTAAGATAAATATTTTCCAGACTGTCTGTTGCGTTTTTCAAACACTATAAAGCAAGCATATGTTGACTTTTGAAAATGTCCTCATGGGGATAAAGTTCAGGCACAGCTGTTGTGCAGCAAACATAAGAATCTGTAATAACACAGAACACAAGCTTTAACTGGTGTAGATTACAGATGTACTGTATCTGACACAAAGAGTTTGTTATATACAGTTCAGTCACTTAGCTGTACTTAGCCTGATGTAAAGCATATACAGAACAGCATTAATTTAAGACACTGCCGGAGTTGTCATGGGTCCAGACAAAACATCTGCTTACATAAACTAAGTAACAGCTGAGTAAATTAAGAGTGAAGCAGACCATTAGAACATGTGAGCTGATTTGAGTGGCAGAGGTCTGATGGCCAAACAGCCAAAAATATAAAACCGAAATTTTATACAGCCCTGCTAAGCCACAATATAACTGATTGACAGGTGTTTGTAGACACTGTAGACATGACATATTTCAGATGATTTAAGAATTGGAAATTATAAAAAAAAGATTAAAAAAAAATTAGAACTTCACTGTCTTTATTATCAGAATTAAAGCAGCAAAACAGAAGAACTGATACCACATAAAAAAGTATATTTGTGCTGAAAATTAACTAAAAGAAGGTAAGACAAATGTAGATTAATGAAAAATGCTTCTTCTTCTTCTTCTTTTTTTTTTTAACTTGTCCG
Source organism: Melanotaenia duboulayi (assembly GCA_026261665.1). Classification (NCBI taxonomy): domain Eukaryota; kingdom Metazoa; phylum Chordata; class Actinopteri; order Atheriniformes; family Melanotaeniidae; genus Melanotaenia; species Melanotaenia duboulayi. Next base: position 12,059,058 of record CM047997.1, on the reverse strand, counting down.
GTCCAGCACTCTAGCAAACAGAATGATGGTGCTGCTTTGTGAAGAGGAGCTTTATGGCTATAAGGCTTCTCTTGATAAATACATTTTTTAATTTCTTTATTTGTTTAAATATATTGTTTTATCTTATTTTGGTATAATGGAATTTATGGAATTTTGCTAAACCTGATTGAAGGGGACAGAAAAAAAGGACAGTGATGGGAAGAAGTAAGTAGACTGAGGCAACGACCTTCAATCCAACCTTACACCA
>CM047997.1:12016749-12042927 GCA_026261665.1 Melanotaenia duboulayi | reverse complement strand
AAATAAAGTCTGAGAAAAGTGTATAAAGTGTGTAGTGAAGGGTTTTACAGCGTTAAAACATGATACGTGAAAATAAAGCTGACTTCTTTGCGGATTTCGCCTATTACAGGTTATTTTTAGAATATAACTCCCTTGATTAATGAGGGACCACTGTATTTCTTGCTGGTTTTAAATGGACAATAACTGGTACAACAGTTTGACTGTTTTAAGCCTCCATCTCACGAAGGTTTTGTTAAAGTCCTGTCCTGAGAAGCTGGATGTCACCAAGATGATGGGTACTATTGCTGTTGACAGGTGGCAGATTCAACTGTCTGTCGTGTCTGAAGGGTCAGTGAGGTTATGCTGCTGTTGTCTAAGGTATCTCAGTTTAACCTTTTCTCATAATTGAAAATCTAACTAAATGATTTTGGAGGTCTTCTCTGTATTGAATAGACACACTCACTCAGGATCTACTGATCATTCAGTGGCTCACCATCTTGCTTTAACCCACCCCTCACCTCCCACAGGTGTAGAATAAAACAGAGCTTCAAAATTTACAACTGCCCTTCACAGATGTTAAATGTCAGATGTGGTCAGTTTGTGGTGATAAATCCGGTGCTGCAGGTACTTTACTTTTATATCCCCTCCTCCTATATTTTGTGCCCCTGAACTGTAACACCAGTAAGGCAGAGCTAATTTCTTCCTTTGAGGTCAAAAACTGTTTGGATGTTAAGTAAATGCTCACTTTTCATGTGTAAAAAGAAACGAGTGGAGCAATTACTTCTCAAATTTCATTTCATGCAGTTAAAATGTGACATGAGTTCTAAGCAAAAATATCAATTTACTTGTGATCATCTGCAGAAAGTCCTTAAAGAACAGATGCATGCAGTGTGTGAGTGCTGCAACCAGAGAAAGCTGGATTTCCTGAATATATTTCATCTCGTTTGTCACTTTGGATCAGTATTAAGTTGATGCAATAGGCAGAAGCTAAGACAATTTAACGAGTCAACAAAACGTTTGGAGTTAAATACATCAACAGCGGTCATGAACTCTGCCTTGGTCGTTTGTGAAGCTGAGCAAACTTCAAGCCTCGTTTTCAGCCAGGCAGGGAGGAATGAAAGTGATGCATGGGATAAGCTGAAGCTTTGATACATGCAATGTCATGCTGCTAGTGGCTGAGAAAGGTGCCAGGCAGGCTGGGTTCACTGAGGGGCAGGGAGGTGGGAGAAGAAAACTACTGTAACAGCATAAATCACAATGTTCTGCTACGTATTCAAATAAAATATGCATGCAGGAGGCCACTTCAAGAAAGAAGGGATAAACAGAAGGTGTGACTTTCACTCCCAAATTGCAAAATCCTCAATTTGCCGTCAGAAATACCCCAATGAGACTTCAGCTGGAACGTTGCCATCAAACAAACTGAGCTGGATCAAAGGTTAAAAGTCTTTCGCTGTGTTCATTTAACAAGCCAGCTCTTTGCTCCCTTAACAGAACATCTGCCAATGTCATTCAGTTATAATGAGTGATTAAAAGCTTCCAATTGAGCGACAACTGAGTGTAACGAGTCCCATGTGACTCTGTTCATGCCAGAAACATACAAGAAGGTCGACGTGTGCACAAAAGAACACACCTCTTGCTACAAAAATCATGGGTGCTTGCAGGGAAACAAAGAGGAGACGGCCAACGAGGGAGCAACGTCAACACAGTGTGAGAGAGATCATTCATGGGCAGCCATAAGCTTAAAAATGGGTCATACACCAAGATCCTGCTAAATATACGAATGTGGAACATAATTGTGTCTTTACAGCTTCTTTTGATATCTCTTGCACTAATAAAACCATAAACTATCAGTAGACATTAGCTTGGGTCACACAATGAAAATAAATTCTACTATGACTCATATATAAAGACTGACAAACACTGGTTAGTTTTGTTATCATTCCTAGCCTTGACATAGAGGATATTTTCTATTTTTGACATGTTTTTACAGTCAGTCCTCTGATCCCAACCTAACTACCATAACCTTTTAACAGCCTGCTTCACCATTTGGTAACTTATAGTGACTTATCAGATTTTATTAAACATTTGTGGAAGTCTTTGTTATCCCATCACTGTTTTCAGTTTTTAACCATTTCACTATTGTAACTACATTGTTAACTGTCACCTCAACCATATATTCAAATTTAATTATTATTGTTGTTGTTGTTCAAAGGAAATGAAAAAAAAGAAAAAAAAATCTTATTTTTTTAATAGTGTGAACTTTAAAAGGCTAAGGAGATCCAGATTGTGAACAAGAGGAGAGGACATGTTATATCCCCTGTAGAGCTGTACTTTAAGCAGTTTAAGCTGGATATCTGCTTCTTCCCTCTTCTGCAAGATCAGCTATGAAAATGACATCATGGCTGTTTCAGTAGCCCTGAGCTCCCATCACTTATTTGCTGTTGTATTTCAAGAAGAACTGACTCTCATGATAGGTTAGTCATATGACAGCGAGTGCTTGTGTATCCAAACCTACAATCAGAGGAATAGCTGCAAGTTGGTGCAGTCCTACAGGAACGTGGGCCAAGGACTAAAATTAGGATCAAGATCAATTAGAAGCAAAGATTAATAATGAGCTGTGTTGATGATGAAACATCAGGCCAGTGAAGATGAGTGTCTCATGCTGTTTTCCTCCCATCTGGCTGCTGTGTAAGCTGCTAACAGATGGGGCCCAGATGAAGCTGCTGTGCTTTTATAGTCTCTGAGAAACCCTAGATTCAACTAGGTCTAAACTGCAGCACACCCAGTCCAGCTCAAAACTCTGCAGTATGACTTCACAACAATTATAAAACAGCATAAAATGACTGTGGTGTCTGATGGCGTCACAGGTACAGAACCCAAAAGTTTTGACGCTGTTTAATTTAGAGGGAAAGTGTGTCCAAATATTTGACTGATAGTGTGTGTGTATATATATATATATTTATATATATAGTGGTGATCTAACATCTCCAATGGTACACCGGAGGCTTCGTGGGAATATCATCTGGCATGGCCTCAGATCGCAGGGAAATACAGTACACTTTTATCGAATTGTAATGGATCCATTGTTGTAAATAGATGTCTGAATGAACTGGCTAAGATTTTGAAAATATAATCAGATCACATCCTGATACCTTACCAAGTCCTGTGCAAAATGTGATAACAGCCATAGAAAAAAAAAACCTTATGCAGCTAGACACGCCTTTGGTAAAATTTACATTTAAATTTACTCCCCAAACTTTCTGCTTTCATGACAACTGTACATCTCCGATATGTTTTTAGGTGTAGATTTAGTTTAGCTACTTCTTAATGTCAGACTCTGGAGAAAACTAATCGGATCAGTTTGAACTTTGAACACACATGTTGCACAGATGAAGTCGCTCCTTTTTGCAGGAGTTTTCTTGCTGAACATTTAAACAAGAACATGAAAACAGAAATGACTCATTTTCAGAATTTACTTGACAATTTTATCTTTTAATCCAAATCAAACTCATATAAATCTCAAAATTGATTCTTTTGGTAACTGTAGCCTGTGGAAGTGCCATAACCACTAGTAAGATTAAAACGAGCTGGTTGCACCCGAGTTAGCTTTCACCTGGTAGCTGCTAGGATGGGCTTCAGCCCCCCTCTGGACAATGGTGTCACTTGCAGAAGTGGATATTTCCATTGGTGCTACTTCTGGTTTACAACCAGACAAAAATTTATCCATCTTAGCAACTCAGAGTCCCTTCCTTCTGATAACACCATAATGTTAAAGCATACCCAAAATAGTTTTAAACTCAATCTTTTGTATATTCTGACGGTTTGGTGCAACACAGTTATTGTTTGTCAACACTCAAGATACCATTTTAGTGTCCTTTTTTTATTTTAGTATGCAGGATATTTCCCGCAACCTCAGGACATAGCACTGGTAAAATAGTGGAGAAGCACTTTTTAAAATGAAATTATATGTTTTAGCACCCAAAAATAATATTTTCATCACCCAAACCAAGTAATTTTAATGGCTACGGCTAAGCACATATGCCAAATGCCTAAATTCTGATTAGTTAGCACTGAAAAAACATCTGCATCATTTGCTGTCAGCATATAATATTGGCTCAGTCTGCTAATTACTTATGAGTGAATATGCTAACAGTTCCTTAAATGATGAAAAACTACAGCTAAGTGGTATGAGTTCTAAAGCTGCCAATAGCTGATCTAAATATGATCCATGAGACTTTAAACATTCAGCGCTACAAGTTGAAAGCAATAAGACGGAGCTGATTCAGTGTCTTTTCTCCTAACTTGTACAGCTTTGTGCTGACAGATGTTACATTCCTGCTGCACACAATTCACTTAAGGTTTTGACAAGTGCTTTTTAAAAATCTTTTTTAAATTTTTTATTTTTCCTGACGTCCTTTTCTGAGGTCGCTAGAAGCTAAACAAACACACATACACACACCCAAAGTCAAACTGCACAGTCATCTGTACTACAAGAAAGTGCTCTGTGGTTTGCTAATGATGTCTGTCTATAATGAGAAGGATTAGCGTGGCAAGGCTTAATATTTTCTGCTGAATTGGCCTATGTGGGCATCCTTGCCTGTTATTCCTGTCTTTAAGCATTATTCTTTTGAGGGAAAAAAGGAAAAAGAATATTTTTCTTGATTGAAAAACATGGATGCACATCCTTCACACATCTATAAATCTTTGAGAAACTGCACTGTCAGAAGGGTTAGAAGTTAGGTATTACATGGAGGAAGGAAATGCAGAGTGTGCTGCAGAATAAGAGAGATGCACATAAACACTGAGATCCTTAATCCACAAAATGCATTTGAAGTTTTCCATCAAATGCATTTAGTAGTTTTATTCAAATATTCAAAAGATGCATCCAAATTTTCCATCACCCCTCTCTTCTATGAAAAGACTAAATCATAAGCTGTAACCAAGTCTAAAATGTAAGAAATTCAATTTGCATCTATGTAGATGTTTCACTGACCAAAACAAAAATACTTATTGTTGCATTATTGCAAACAACTACTATAGAAATCTGATCTTTTGATGTAAATTGCTGTACTATTGTGTTACCCTCTACCTGTATTAATGCAATTAGTATGAAAGACTGGGGATTTTAAAGATCTAAGATGGGATTCATGGGCTGTTCATAACTCGTTTTGAGTAAAAATAGTAGCAGAGGCAGCTTTTTTTTAGTTTCACAGAGACAATCATATGACCTTTCAGACTTAATGGAGAGTAGTTACAGGATGTAAATGTAGAAATGTAATGCGGAGTAACAGCAAAGAGACGGAAGGCCAAAGACTTTTGCATTTCATTCAATATAGGAGCAAATTAGGTCAGATAGATGGAGGGAACAGGAAAAAGAGGTGTTAATTATTCATTCTACTACTATTCATCAAGGTACTTTGCCAAAAGCCCACTGGTCAGGAAGAGGTAATACTGTTTAACCCTGTAATTATGAGGACTAAGTACTCAGAAGCTCTTGACTGGCTGAATAAGAAAGGTAAACGTTTGCATAGCTTTTAGATTGTATAGACTTCACTCTATACGTCTACTATAACTTAGAACTTATAGAACATTACTGATATAGAACATTGAGGTTATTATTCTCCTGTTGGGTCATTGTATGTGAGGACAGGCTGACCACTCTTTCAGATTCATGACGTGGGAGAAAGCTGATAGGCAGCTGATAGAAAACAGTTGTTTAGAAAATGACAGCCTGATTGGGCGAGAATGGCGAATCTCCCTTTTCCTACTATCTGTTTGAAAGGCTGATCTTCAGCTGGAACCAGGTTGAATAAAAACTGATGTTAACSATGCAAGAGCCAGAGTCTCTCTGGACGACACTCACTGTATTTTATACTTCTCCTGTAATAAATCTTCTAATTACTTTTACTCATTCAGACTCTTGGTAATTTTTCTATAACAACTACTAAGGGAAAAAAAAATCTTATAAATTGCAGAGAGTAAGTGTCTTTTTCTCTAACAACCGTCCTAACTGTCCTCTTTACTTCTGTGAAGTATCATGTGAAACTCGATTCACACTTCAATGTGTCACTGTAGATGACTATGAAAAGCAGAAAATCTTGTTAGGCACCACCCTTATGGATCAACTAAAATTTAACATTTTTTTTTTTTTTTTTTTTTGAGCAAGGATTTGGAGAAAAAGACTTCATTATGTTTGCTGACCATTTGAGATGTTTGCAAATGCTGATTTCGTGCTGGTTTCAGCTTCTCAGCTCCCAGCAGCTGTTCAGTTGGCCGCTGTCCACTCACCAGACAGGCAGCGACCCACCGGTTAGAAACACACTTACAGTATGACTCCAGGACCGTCGTCTAAGGACCCAAACAAAGAAGAAGCTTCTGCGGACAGCTGCTGCTACCGTGATGGGAGGTGGGACGTGGCTAATTGATGGTTTCCAGAATTCAAAGATCATGTTGTCAAAATGAAGTCTTTCTAATATCTTTCTCAAGATATTAATCAGGTTTGTCATTGTTCACTTTCCCACATTATGAGGTATGCAAATTAAGCAAAACAATTGTTGTTTCATGTGTTCAGATGGCATTTATTGCATGCATCTCTCTGGATGGCTCAGTTTACTTTACTCAGCTAAGAAACATTAAATAAACTGCAGCCTTGATTTCTGGATTTCCAGATTGTGTTGATTCGGAATATGTTTTACAACCAAGAACTGCAAGCATAGACAGTTATAATACTTAAGAAGTTACAGTGGGAAAAAAGTGGCTTCTGCATCTGTTTTTAAATTCCTGCTTTTGAGAACATTTATTAACATATCCTAATGAAAACACAGTGCTGAAAATGCTCAAACACACTATTCCTTTAACCTCCCACAGTGTTCTTATACGCACACACACACCCATCTTTGTGTGTGTTTTTATGACAGTGTGTCAGATGTTTCCTTCCCCATGCACCCACACTCTAAGCAACCATGCTTCCTCAAACTTCATTATCCCAAGCTGGCTGGACCCTCTGTGGTCAGAGCAGGTGCTGGATCAATGGGCTTAGTAACTGAATGAGACAAAGGCTAAACTTCACATACATACACACACACACACACCAAGGATGCTGGCATATCAGGCAACAAGCTTGCCTGTGCAACAGCAGCTTGCCCTTAGAGACCAGTGCATCAGTCTGGACTCAGCTGTTTCCAGTCAGAACTAGAAGCACTTTGTGTGACAAGAAAAATAAATGCAGTGGAGTTTATTTTTCCAGAGCTGGCTTTGACATGTTGAACACACACACCGATGTGAAGGGTTAGCAAGGTTCACATGACCTTAATATTTTCTTCCTTGCTGGTTCTTTAACGTTGTTTTTCTAACATATGCACAGCTTGATTCTACTACAGCTGGTCCCACCATGAAGGAAAAAATTTCCAACAGCTGAAAACTGTGCTAAATGTGTGAAACCGGTCATAAAATACAGACAGTTTTAGAGAGAAATGCCATGACTTCAAATGTCCTTGTAGGATTTATGAAACTAAAACTAACCAGGAGCTGTAATGTTGGTAGATGTGGACATTTGACAGTCGACTGACACTCTGTCAGGACCAACCCACCCACTGTGTCTCACTAAGATAGCGAGTCGAAGCTGTTAAACAGCTTTAGTCCCTTTTAAATGGTAGGAGGGCCGATGCCAGAGCAAACCAACACTGCATAAACACTTAGTCAACGCTAGTTAAAGTAAGGGGTAATTATCTGACAGTGACGACAATGAGTGCTTATACAGGCCGTCATCTAATTAAAAGAGGGGGAAAAAAATTACACCGCCAGCATCGCTCAGCCGGGTGGCAGCCAGATACACTGATTGAAAAAGGCATATAAATTCAAAGAAGCTTGATGTTTGAACTTTTCATGGCTCTGATGGGTTTTTGATGGAAGTGGTAATTTGGTTTAAAAAGTCACCACCAACTTTCTGAATAGTAAAAATGGAAATTATTGTTGATAAGGTCTGATCGGCATCAATTTGCTTAAATTTAGAGCAAAACTAGTATAATTAATGTCTAAAAATCCACTTTGGTCATTTAACTTGATTAGATTTAGTGTTTTTTAAATAAATTTCAGACTGTAACTCATCAATATATCTGTCAGTTAAAAGTGTTGGAGATGTCGACAAGGTAACATGCTAGTATATTTAAACTCTCATTTCTCTCATCACCTGAATCAAATCACAAAACAGTATCAGCATCATATTTGGTGACACAAACATTTCAGCATTTCTTTTTAATTTCGTATTCAGAATGAATCATGATTCCTAAACTGATGATGGGGGTCAGGGGATGCTGATCTATAGCTATGACAGCATCACCTAGAGTAATGTAGCTTTATGGCTCATTATCACACTTGTTGCCAGTAATTCCTGTACTACAGGAATGCAAAGTAAATTTAACTTTTTTATGTACAACACTTCAAAAGCAAAACTCCTTTGTAGAGGAGACAAAGCAGCCAAAAATCAGAGGTTAATAAATAATCTTCATTAACATAATTTTTTACCATATGCAACAGCGCTTGTAAGGATGCATGAGTCTGAAAGTCACTCACCATTTGCGACTGGCTCCTGGGGCTGCCATTGATATCCTCCACCTTCTCATTCGCTGTGTGAGAAAGGAAATGAAGAAATGAGATTCCATTCTGAGCTTTACCATTCTAACATCTACTGACTTTTAAGTTCAGGTGCGCGAATCCAGCAGGAACCTCTGCTGAGATTAACAAAGGAGATCATATGTGGAGGTGCATGAGTGCATGAGCATGCTGAGGTGTAGAGCAACACAGCAGAGGTCTGGGAAGCAAAGCTGCCTAATTCGTCAGCTGCCGCCAGAGAGTTACTGACAGGCCAGCTTGGCCTCATTGTCTGTTGGGGCGAGAAGGGAGGGTAAAGTTTCAATCCAGCAGAGACGGAGCGAGAGAGAAGCTGTGGCGAATGGGAGAGAAAGGAAGTCAGATAGAGACTGAAAAAAAAGAGAGATTTAGAAAGAAAGACAGCGTGAGTAAGAAAAGCAGCATGTGTAACAGAGAGGAAAATGTGTTTGTATGTGAGTGTGATAAACAGAGGGAGAGGGAGTCCTCAAAAGATGAAAGTTTGGAACAGTGATGAGGACACATGCAAAAAAAAGTGAGCAATGATGAACAGACGTACAGAGAAGAGAAAGAATGTGTGACAGCAAAGTGTTTCAAAAGTCACAAGATCGTGTAAGGACCACTGCTAAGCAAGAAACTTGAAAAATGCATTGCAATTATTATTTATCAGTGTGTTGTTATCATCAGGCTGTACCAGCTGTCTGTTTGGAGTCCTTCCTTCCTATCATGTCCACAAAGTCTGTTTCTGAATAGTACAGCTGACTCCTGTCATATATGATGCCAGAATACCCAGTTTGTCTGTCTTAACATAACAGTTATTACAAAAACAGACATTTTTTTAGTTTTTAAGATAAGCATGTGGTTCACAATCTATTAAAAAGGCAGAAAGATTTGATTAAAGCCGCACTGTTTACCCTTTATTCATCTTAATGATCCATCATAATCAATTACGCTTTGTTTCTGTGACATTATTCTTATAATCTGCTTAGCAACAAAGAGCATCTTATGACTATTAAACAGAAGATGACTTATTACAGCTGTGTGGAGGCATAGCCTAGCATAAACTTTATCAACTACCCACACCTGCTCGGCTATTTATTTGGATCACAAAATTAATTAAGAGGTAACCTGAAGTAACCTCACGCCCAACTCGTTATGTACCTACGCTTGGAAAAACAAAAAAACCAAACAACCCCTTGATTGGAGGTTGTTTAACCTTTCCTGTCCTACTTACATGATCTGTTAGGCATTGAAAAGCCTGTACTACAGACGAATGTTTTCTTGGAGCAGCCAGTGTGTTGCTTTCTGCTACAGAAGGATAACTGGCAACAGCACATCAGTGTGTGCATCAAACATAACTGGAAACTGATACAAAGGGCTTTTGATCAAGCATCAGTTAGTGATGAGTTGGGAATTTATTGGAACAAGCAATCCTCCTTGAAGCAATGTTCATTTTTTTTTTCATCTCTGTGTGCAATGCAGCTTCTAATGTTTGTTTTCTTTTCTGATGATGACAGTATTAGGCTTCTCGGTGGTTAGTATGCTGCACACAATTGACCATAGTCCGTGCAGCTCCCGGTGCAGTGAAGAAAACTTGGATAAGTAACACTAACAAGATTAGAACTTTTACTTTGTAATCTCGTAAACTATTCTCTGAAAGAGGTAATCATATTACCACAATACCTTTCAGGGTGAGTATCAGTGAGCCATATAAGAGCAAGGAATAAAGGGCATGAGGGATACAAACAGAGAGTAGAAAAAACAATGCAGAGGAGAAGAGAGAATTATGGCAGAGAAAGAGACAGAAACTCTGAGCTGCAATGGGAGATGCATGCCTCTGCAGCCCTTTGTGTCAGAATCATAGATCTCTGCAGCTTGTCCAGCACCCATAGCAAGGGGAAGCTGCTGTGTTTTAGACAAAATATCAGACTGAGGCACAGCTTTGCATCAACATACAACAAAGACAAAACTGTGTGGATCTACGAGAAAAGGTGAAGAAATGGGTGGTCATTACACCCACCAGACAGAATAACTGAATAATGTTGATAATTTAGTTTTCTCCAGTTCTCCAAGTTAGAAAAGACAGTGCTTGGACTGAAAGTGAAACATCTTTTTGTCCATCAACGGGTGTGTGCGTGTGTGAAGTGTGTGTACAGATGCCTACCTATGATCTGGATGATCTGTGCTAGCAACACTCCATCGGTGACGTCCTGGCTCAGGTCCTTGATGAGGCGTGGACAGCCAGACTTAGCCAGGTAGTGATTGGCCCAGTCTGTGTAAATCTGTAACAGCAGGACAAGCACTCTGTTAGTGTGTGTGAGAAAGAGGGATAGTAAGGAAAAGGGGAGATGCAAACTCCATGATGCATTACAGATTTTTGGCTCTTTAGTCTGACAGCAGATCTCAGGATCATAGAACATAAACTTGAGCAAAGATGGGAGGTGGTTTATGTGACTGAGTAAAAGATAAGACATTAATAAATAACTGATCTGAAGGTGGAGGCTCTTGGTTACATACAAAGTTGCTTACAAATTACAACATAATTCACCACAATTTAAGAGAAGGGCTGACATTCTTGTCCTGAAATGACACATGGAAGGGAAGATTAAATCCTGGTTTTATTCCTGAAAGCAAATTTTGCCATACAGATATCAACAATTTGTTTTCCTACCAAAAAAAAAGTACTGACAATCATTCTTATATCTTAACAACAGCATTGTGCCACGGAGAGCTGTCCACACCTCCTCTAACTCAAACACAAATATTTGATCAAGCTTTGACACTCAGGACTGCATGAAGAACTGCATCTCTGATCCTTCTCCGCAGGGGTGAGTAAATCATTCCAACAAACCATCACAGGTGTTAGACAGGTATTAATGTGACAGCTTACACTGACCAAACACTGTTCAAATAAAGGGCAAAATGCCGTATTTCAAGAAATATACTAGACGCTTTGTCTTAGATGGCAAAATTCCTAATAGAAGCACCTAGACTAAAACACAAGTCAGAATAAAACAGAATTTTACTTTTTTGACTAACTGACCATCAAGACATTTTCAGGTGGATTTACTTAAATTCCAAAGTATGCCATATCAGATAACATTTTGTACGTTAACATTAAGCTCTTAACAGCCGCTTTGTCCCTCATTAGAGCCAATGAGATGGCTGATAAGCAATGCTCTGTGCGACGTGAAGCAAACAGTCCTCAGCAGCTGCTGCGGTTTAACCAGCCTCCAGTGATGAAAGATATGAATCACATTTGGGCTCCAAGTGCTTCAACCCCAGGACCCCAGGTTAGCCATTTACAAAAGAATAAGAGACAACAAAGGTTGAAGAAATCAAACTTTTTACCTCAAGACTTATCATGAGTCTAGCAGTATCCAATAAGTTATGAAGCAAGCTGGATGAGAGCATTAAACTGTGCAGACACCCAGAAAGGAAGTATTTCTTCTTATTGGTTTTAAATGGATGTTCTGATACTGACAGTGGGAGCCCATATAAAGACACCGGCAAAGATGCCTGCTTAAATCTCTCCCGTTCTTCCAGGATTAAAAAAGCAACACGGGTTTGAGCAGCATGAAAGATTGTGAACGGTGAAAATCCCCTCAGATATGCAACATGCTCAATGAGGGTGGGACGCTGACATCTGAAAGGGTACTTTGAGGTTAAAAATAGACTAAATCATCTGATTCATACCTACATGACAAAAATATGGGGAAACGTGGAATAAAGCAAAGTTTTGCTAAGATTTGGTTTAGTAAAATATTCTTGTTTGTGTAAAATAAACGCTTTCATAAGGATCTAACGGGGATTAAACCAGGGCTACCAAAGAGAAGAGGCCAACAGTGTTGGTACCACTTTGTAAGAATATAACTAAATCAATACCAGTATTGTAATTTTCTTGAAGTTGGCTTTCAACAAAGTTTCCGTTTTTGTAAGCCTTCTGAACAGCCCAAATAGCAGACATATTCAGAGGAATTCCCTCATAAAATCTAACCACCTCTCATGATGAAATAATCTCTTTCCCCCTTTATAAACCTCACAAATTAAAGCAGTTCTTTCCCGTTCTTTTCTTTCTCTTAAAAGAGGGGAAATAAACTCTTTTGAAGTCGCCGTCTGTCAGAGGTTTAAAACTTGTGGTTTCTATCAGCGAATTTCTCCATGATGAGAAGTTGTAACACTTAGCCCAAATAACTAAAGGCTTTCACAGAGATAAACACATTCAAAAGTCTACAAGCAGGAAAATAGACATCTACGAAGCCTGTATGCGTACAGAAACATACACACGCTGATAAAAACCCCCCCAAAAAAACAGTGTAAACAGACAAAAAGTGACTGAGTTTTATTGTCCCAGTGCCTTTCATCCATCCTCCAATTTACCCTTAAAAGCCTGCAGATGTAAAAGAATAACACCTCTGCAGAGGAGGAGGAGGAGCAAAGAAACTCTCCTCTTGCTATTACAACACAAATGATGGCAATCATCGTCATCCACTACTCTTGTGTGAGTGCAGTACAGTTGCATAGTGTCAAACTGTTGTAGGAAAGAGGAAACATGGAGTGAAAAACAAATAAGTGATATATTTCAATTAATTAATTAATGTGAAGCCAGCCACAGTTCACATACAGCAAAAAAAAAGAAAAAAAAAAAACCAGAATTAATGTTCAGATTAATAATATTTTCCTTTTCTACAGCAGTATTTCCACCTCGGCCAAGCCTCCAANATTAATAATGTTTTCCTTTTCTAAAACAGTATTTCCACCTCGGCCAAGCCTCCAAACTTTTCTTTGTTTCTGTTTAAAGAGTACATTTATAATTTATATAAAACAGGTGGATGGAAATACAATATGTTCCTTGAAAAAGCAAAATAGGGAGGAAGGAGGTAATCCAGCTAACTTGAGGAAGGTGTGATTCCCAGTGAATATAAATTGAGTTGAGATGGGTTTTTGTAACCAGCTGATGCTGCATCTGCTGCAGCTCCTGGGTGGATGAGGATTCAGACTAAACACATTTTCAGGGCTCTGAATTAACTATTCAACCTGGAGGTTAAAATAGTATTTGCATCTCATCTTTGGTTTAATGCTGATGTGTTATTGAACAATATGAAGTTGGATTGGACTTGAACTCAGTCAGAGGTCTTCTAACTGCTCCCACCTCCTAACAGATACGTTTGAAGATGTTACACTTAAGTGCAATATCCCTTCTATGAAAGTTTCATGTAAAATCTGGGACTGTGTTCATAATACCTTCATATATATTGTATATAGTCACAGTTGCCATGCTCATGCCTTATAGTCATGCTTGTTGTCACCGTCTCTGCTCATGGCAATCAGCCCCTGATTACCCTGATCTGTTTAACCGGTTCCTCTGTTCTTATAAGCAGGAGTGTCACCCTAATGTGTTGCCAGATTGTCTGCAAACGTGGCAACTTTCCAGCCATCTAGTTGCTGCATCTGTGTGCTGGCCTGTTCTGGACCTGACCATGTTCTCTGCCTCTGGACTCTCTGGACATGTGAGTTTGGTATCTGATCCCTGCATGTTTCTGACCAGGATTCTGGATTTCTGGACTTCCCGGTTTTGACCTTGGACTTTTTTCTGAGTACACCTTCACCTGGAACTGGATTTTAGTTTAATGTCTCCTTATGACCTGGATAAATTTCTGGATTGTGCCTCAGAGATCTGTCTCTGTTCACTCTACCATGATTCCGTTTAACCCCTGGCTTCACCCCACAGCAGTCACTACCTGGTTTTATTCCATGGCTGACGTTCTTCCGCTCGACCACCTGCAGGAACTTACTTGTTTTCCTCCAGATTCTGGCTCCAATACATCTCTCCTCACAATCTTGGTGCTACTGCCATATTTGATATCCCCTGCTCTGCACCACACCTCTACACACGAACCTCATTCTTATTCAGTGAAGAAATTTCATCAGTTGGAAAAACTATTTAACCTGATTCTGTTTCTAGATCCATCCAGAACCACCTTCCTTCTCACCCTGCCAGCACTCTTAACTGCTAAAGAACTCATTAAACCCTTTATTTTCTGTTGTGGTTGGTCTTTTGTAAGTCTGCCACAAACGTGTGTGTGTGTGTGTGTGTGTGGTTTGAAACATAAGAGGAACATATACCTCAAGAAAACTCAGACAAAGCAAAAACGAGGGAAGACAGAAAAGGAGTAAAACCTTCCTTTTAAACCACAACTTGTCTTAAATATCAAAGGTCAAAACATACAGAAGCAGAAATTGTTAAGTTCTAGCTTCAAACATAGCCCAACAAGACTTCTATTACCTGTCACCCCTTTCTCTATGAGCTTTCTGACAAAGCACAAACATCAAAGAAGCACTTTTCAAGAAGCTTGCCTCTTGTCTCTGCTCGAGCGCTGACTCAGTGATCCGCTCACTTCCCGACTCCTCGGTGGCACTCAGAGTTGGGTCTGTCAGCTTCCTGCACTCATTAACCTATCCTGCCTGAATCCCGGTCGCTTTGGGAAGCAGAAGCTAATGCTGCAACTCAGGCTAAACATCAGCAATAACACCACCTTCAGTGGTGCTGACTAAGACTACTGACATCATACATACACGCATGCTGGAGGAGACAGCAAACATGCAAACAAATACAATACCCCAGCCAGTCATATACAAGTAAACACAGATTTCCCATCCCCTTGGCCGGGCTCTTTTCTCTTCCTCTCTTTCGGCAGCCAGCATCAATCAGCAGAAGTCCGGACTCTCTGCTGATGTTATCCTAATTGATGCAGCAGGATGTATCTCTCCTGTTTGGCTCTACCTGCTCTGCGCTGGGGATTCCAAATGGTGGTAAAAAAGCCAGCTCCTGCCCCGGAGCAGATAAACTGCCTTCAACAGTCCTGATCACAATGCAGTGACTACAGCTACGCAGGTATTATTGGCAGATATCTGCAGTGGCAATGCTTAGCCTCAGGAGGGAGCCAGGTAAAAGGAGAAAAATAACATGCTGGAATTAGAGAAGTTGAAGCAGAGAGGAAATTAAACTGTGCAGGACTCCGTATTTACTCCACTGTAATTATTAATGTACTTCTGCTGAATGACTGTTAATGTATGGGCTCTTTAATCAGGGCATCATTCCAACACAGTCAGATACATTAAGGGCTTAATTGCATAAGAAGTTAAGAGTATAAATAAAATCACTTGGAGGATTTTTAGCTGTGTAATGCTGTTTGAAAGAGGCTAGACAGCAAAGATAGGTCTTTTGTGGTTGAGTTGGCTCGCAAACCTCTACTTGGCGAGAGTAGAGCTCCCGCACGGGTACTAAATGTAATTAAAGACAACATGCAGCCGCATTAACTTAATGAGTAATGAGCCAGTGGAATCAATAGGACTTTCATGTGATGGACCATCCTCCTTGGCTCTCAGTCTCAACATCATCTTTCCTTCGTTACAAACTGGTAGTGATGGAAAGACGGAAACAGCCCAGATCCATTGGTGGCATCATGGTTGACTCAGTTTATGAGGCAGAGTAAAAAAAAAGAGATATCCAAAGCATCTAACTTGACAGGAAATCAGTACTGGCTGTGCTGTTGAACTGACAGCTGTTCTCAGAAAAAAAAGAATAAGAAGAGTTTGACAGTTTCTGTTTCTGTGAAAGAGAAAGTATTTCTGCGGAAATGTTGATAGTTTGGGAGGATGCATCCATGGTTGCAAAAAACCCTGTGCATTTCCTGCAGATTAATATTCCCCTTTGCACATGAATAAAAACATACAGTAGGTCAATTATCCCAGTGAAGAAGCACCAAGGATCTTTGAGAGGAGCGCAAATTAATAAAGCAGGATGTTGCTTTGCAAAAGTTCAGCAAATCGAAGAAGAGTGCTCCACTTTAATTTAGCAAAAGAGAGCCGACAGTGGGAGACTGCAATGGAATGGTCTTCAAACCTGACTACTGACTTTCTGACAAAACAGACTTTCTTTGGAGGAAGGATATGTGAGAATGACTTTTTCAAGAGGCAGTAGAGGGGTCAGTCTGATGATATTCTGATGCATTGTGATCATGCATTGCGAGCATCCGCCCGCCACTGAGGAAAAATAAAAAACAGACCGTGTCCAGCTGCATTATCAAAACACCTGGAAGCTATTTCCACCATGAAAACCTTTGGGTGTTCCTGATAAGTCTGACGCATCTCTGTTTCCTCTCAAACCATCACGGTCGTTTACTGGGATCCAAGAGAGAAGCCTCCCCCCAAACCCACCTAATCCAGAGGTAATATCAGCAGGCAACTTTACAATGTGGCTTCACTCCAATCCTGCAAACACCCACAGGGGAAGTTTATGTTTGCACTATGCAGAACGTAAAGTTTTCATAAGTCTGAAGCTATTCATGAGGGATCAAAAAAATATCTTTATATATGTGGCAACATTTTTTAAAAACAATTTCAAGAGGCATATATTGAGTGACTCTGGAAACGGTGAGCAGGATGAGCAGAGAGCTCCCTTGTTGCTGCACCACCTGTTAGTTATAGCCAGTTCTGGTGTGTGTGGTTAGAGAATCTGGGGCAGAGGGAACTGGTCACTTGTGTTTAGACTTTTAAAGCACCTTTTCCCATACAGTCATAAAACACATTTATCCAGATGCATGGATTTATACTCCTTGTACATACAATGAACAGCTGTACATTGAAAGTACCGGATCTTTGAATCTGACCCCATCAGAGAATCATGTGCTTTCAGTCTGGAATTGACCAAATGATATCACTATGGTCAGAGGACAGCAAGAGAGATGCGCAAGCTGTTAAAAACTAAAACATTTTGTCATCTCCTTCTCATGCCCCAATCTGCCAAGCCGCTTTGTCATTTCAGGAGAATGCCTGAGCAGAAAATGCCATAATTGCAAGGCTGGGAAAAGTTTATACAGATAATTCATGCTGGATGCAATTGCACATGCCAATCAACACTGATCTCTTGCAGCGCTGCAGGGACTGAAGGCCAAAGAGTGAAGCGCTGGAGAAAGGGAGGAAAAAAAAAAGGCTGGTAAGAAAAATCAGAAAAAGATTTGAAAGTACCTAAGCAACAGCTTGAAGACAGATGAGGAGCTTAGCAACAGACAACAGCAGGCAAGATAAGTTTGTGGATTTATTTGGGAATCTGTCAGCGGTTACCAGCACAAATTACAGACGATCATTTGCCAAAGCAGCAAAATTTTAATGATTACATGTAGTAGCTTTCCATCATTTCCTGCCAGGAAAAATACTGTAAGACTTCTTATCATTCTGTCTCACACCACCAGCCTGTCACATGAAGGATGCAGCTGAATCATGACTATCTGCAAACTATAAAGCAAAAAGTATTACAAACCTCAACGACTATGAGCATCAAATACCGACACTAAATTTTCTGCTGAACGTCACCCCCATGCAGCAAAAACGAAAAAAAAAAGTTGCAGGAGGAGAAGTTCTGCAAAAAAAATAAGCCAACACCGGCTGAAATGATTCGTGTTTACATGATAATGCTCCATCACTACCAGTCAAGAGAGCTGGAGCAATTTTATCTGACCTCCGAACACACATCCACCAGCACACTTCCTCCCTCTGTCAGCAGCCTTGACCTTAAACAGGAGGACTGGATTTACATCACCTTCAGGTAATTTAGATTTCATAGCATCATAGCACAGAGGGAAAGTAGGGAAAACTTGCAGTAGATTGCCAAAATGGCATCATATTCACCTTTCTTTTTGATTGAAACCGATGAGTCGATTACATGAATAACACCTGAAGCCAAGTAGTGTGTTCCAGTCATGATACAGGCTACGAGGGATGGGTTTCTCTCAGTCATTGCACCCTCACATCACAGTTTAGAGGACTTTTGAATGCACACAAACAATATGCCATTTCACCATGGTAACCACAGCATGTGAGGCAACGTCTGGCTAGTTGGCTCTGTGGCTTGTGATCCAGACACTGCCACATTATGTTGGTAAAGACACACACAAACATACACACATTTCCACAAACCCAGCTCTCATGCTGGCTTCCATTCAATGCTTGACAAAAAAATTTAATCCAAAAACAACAAAAAGATAAAGAGAATATCTATCTCCAATCTGGTTTAGCCCTGAGCTGCTTGAGAGAGTGACTCCATCAAGCTATTATAAAAAAAGCAGCAGGTATCTGAGTGACATTTCACACTAGGAGAAGCCTGCGGAGAGCCTTGTGTTAATCAGTCGTTTAGCTGGAAGCTCACAAGATGAGCTCCGTCTACAGGCTTAGATCACTGCACACCTCACTGAGGTGGTAACAGCCATAATTGAGGGTTTGTGTCGAATGGTGGGCAGAACTTTCCTACTTGGAAGCGGCAAGGAGCCCTTAACAAGCGTTGCGGGGCTTCCAGCTGACACCCGGCTATTCTAAGATACCAGAGCCTCTTCCAGACCTCCTTAACTTGCACCCTCTCTCCAAAAAACACAAATAAATCAAGAGAGGCAAACGAGCAGCTGTGTCATTAGGTATCCCTGCTGTAAAATGACAGTTTGCTATAAGTATATGGTTGGTTGCAGATGCATATACACAGATCCTTATCACGATAACAAGCAGACTGCCATGATCCCGTCAAGTGGTCCCCCCCAGAAGGTTTGAATTATTCTCCAAACAGATTCCAACAAAAACCAAATCAAGAGAACGTGACGAGAATCTGTGTGACTCGCTGTTGGCCTGATCTGATTAGTCACACTCGCTCACAACAGGATTTCTGTTCATTAAATCAAGATGACTCAGCTGCTGAGTTTGCCTGGTTGCGGTTGGTTGACAACTTCAAATGAGTTCCAATGGACCCTGATTTGGGAGCACTTTCACTCACAACTGTTGCTTTTTGTGCCTGGAAAATTGTTGTGATAAAATGGATTCTTATTTGCGGTAACAACAGGTAATTTCTGATGTGCAAATGGGTAAAGAAATGCAAAAATGAAAGCACATGGGCTTGTTATCAGGCCTGTGCAGAGAGGAGGTCAAAAGGTCGGGAGCTTTGAAAACAAATACAGACAAATAATGGCGCGGCAGCAGGTCCTCACCAGCATATGATAAACATGGTGAACAAAGCCAACTAAGCTATCAGCGGCCCACCGACCACTTAAATCCTGATCAGGTATCAGTCCCATTGGATATATCTGGCCTTTGTTTTTTCGTACAAGCCAATTTATAAGCCCATTTATATGCAGCACACAACACATGTCTGTTTGGTTTCAGTCGGGAAAGCCATCTGCTTGTTGAGAAACAAATTACTGTAGATCGCTAGATTAATGGATTTTTGATTGGGAGCTGGCCAGGCTGCCAGGAGCCTGAGCCTGTTTTTATTAACAAGCCTCTGAGAGGATGAGGACAGGGCAGTGACACTGCACCTGACCACTTAGCAAACCAGTCTGACAGCTACAGGGCTGATTGTTTTCAGCATGGTTGGCTCTGAAAATATGAGCAATGACTTTGGCTTTAATAATAATATTAATAATAGCTGGTGTGCAATTTGTTTCAAGTGGTTGGGTTTACTTCAAATGGATTTAGTAAAACCAAAGTAAAAATAAATCATCCTCTTTCATTTATCTCTCTATCAATCATCAAGATACGTTTGAAGTTTCTGCAGTTTGAAGAAGTTATGAATGTAGTTTCATGGAGCAGCTGTTGAATGAACATCTGTAAATGCAATCAATCAGAGAAGTTGGTGAAAGGAAAACCGGTTTTTAAAATGAAATTGAAGTAATTATTTAATGCACAGAAGAGTAGCAACACTTATAAAAAACAGCCTGTATGCAAAGTTTGAGTCAAAATTGTACTTCTTTGTTCTTGGCTCTTAATACCTTTACCTTTTTGTACTTCTCTTTATTTTGTAAACTGATATTAATCTCTGAGATAGAAAAATGACTATTTTTTACTTTTAGAGTTGCATTAAGTGTTTAAATGTTAATTCAAAGTCAGTGGTGAAAAACTATGTTGAGAAGGAAAAGCTGATTATTCTCAATACTTGGGTCAATGCCTCCCTTCTGACCCACCAGCAGAGGGCTCCAGCACATAACATCTGCATCCAGCAGAATCTGCATTTCATGGAGCTGCTGGCTGTTGAAAGGCAGTCGAGGGTCGTACTGCTGAACTTAATGAGTCATGTTAGGATCATCTGTGAATCACAGTTTGAGAGTAAAAGCCAGAACCGTCGGCCGCTTCAAAAGCTTGGTGGCTTTGGCTTTTTGGTTAGTAATGAAGCATATTTCCCGGTGTTCTATGCAGCCAGAACACATAAACCAGATCCCTCCTGTCAAGACCTTACAGGAACAGATCTGTGTGTACTGATGGAATGTGTGAAATGTTCATTTACCAAAAACAAACAAAAAAAACAAACACATGCTGCAGATGATACTTTAAACAATGCAGCTTTCTTTGAGGAGGACATTCCAGTAAACACAAATAGCTCTGAAGCAACAGCAACTTGAACTAAGCATATTAGAATATTAGAAAAATGCAAATGTAAGGGTACCTGCATAAATTGTGCACTATCAGTATGCTTATCTGTGGGCGCATCGTTCAGTTTGTGAAATGAGTCAGACTGGTTGAGGCTGAGTCCTCAGGAAAGCAGAGGAGGAGGAAAACGTAAAACAAGATAACTCCACAATGAGAAATCCACATCCATCAAAGAGACAACGGATGACATGAAGAAACCTAACTTCCTCTGCACTCATTTTGACCTTATTTAAAAATTTCAACAAACATCCAACATCAAGGAAGCACGTCATTGATTCACTAGAATTATCCTTCATTATAACTTCATTTTTTTCCTCATGCTATTATACAACTGAATGAATTTCTACTAGCATGTGAGCAATTGAATAAAAGAGGAGAAATATGTTTAAAAAGTTAGCTTTCCTTCAACATTTTCATTCATTATTTTTCTTCTGTGTGCCTTTCATCACAGACTGAATGAAATGAATCATTATCTGCGTACAACAAAGTCTAACAAGGTCTAACACTGCAGCCTCCCACATAACTGATTTCTCTTTATGGGAGTCATCTGAGACTGTCTGGCTGCCTCGGACCTCCTCACACTCATCTGCACATTCGTCACCTAATTAAAGCGCTATCAAACAGGTGATTTCTAATGAGGTAACAAGTGTTGTGTGTGTTATTGTAGACACACTGGGAAGAGACTGGTGTCACTTCCCAAAGGAAGCAGAGACTGAATGAATCTCAGTGTCTGTGGTTCATGGAGGTCAGCTGACCTTAGTCCTGGAGGTTCTTCCCACCTTGTCAGTCTAGACACATAAAAAAAACACACACACACACAAAGCTGTAGCTTACACTTCATGCTTACAGTAAATCATTGCTGGCACCAGTAGAGTGGCCTGCAGGCCAGAAGAAAATGATCTTAATCTTTAATTGACTATTTATGGTGATGGTGCCATTAATTCCCCAGGGTGTTTAAAGTGGATCCACTACCTCTGTCAAACCTTTTATGTATAAATCACTCCACATTACAGCAACAGAATTAGTTGATAATGAGCTGCTAATAAAGGTATTAGAAGGGTAAATGATTTATCCTTATGTAATTACTATTGATAAGATAGTCTTTCTAACTGCAGTAACATTCATGTAATGTATGTATAAACAAAGAGAT
The DNA here is from genome assembly GCA_026261665.1 of Melanotaenia duboulayi. NCBI lineage: Eukaryota > Metazoa > Chordata > Actinopteri > Atheriniformes > Melanotaeniidae > Melanotaenia > Melanotaenia duboulayi. Next base: position 12,020,726 of record CM047997.1, on the reverse strand, counting down.
TAAAGCTGTCCAAATGTTTATATCTTGCACAAAGTCCCTCATTTAATGCAACAAAAATGGTCTCTGGAGGAATTTCCCATCCTATAAAAAAGAAGCATTGCACATATAAAACCCAGACGCCTCACCACCGAGCTGAGAGTTCCAGTAACAGACCAGCTTATGCAACCTGTAGCCATCAAAGAGTTACACTGAGTAAAAACAAAGGTTAAATAATGGATGAGGTCAGCTTGACTGTTTGTACCCACCAGCCTTGACATTCCCTGTAAGAGAAGTGTTGATGTGTTAAACATCTGGGGCTGGTAGTCCATGACTGGGCCCTGAATCACAGGTGACTGCTGCTGAGTCACAAAGTGGTTTTTCACTCAGCCCTGCTGGAAGTGTCTTGGCCTTTCACTGAGACTGGGACGTGTTCATACTTGCCTCTTGAGTCAATGATGGCATTTGTTTTCCCTCCGCTTTTCTTTCCTCACTCACATTTGATTGATTGTGACTTCACATGTGTTGATTTTGTCTTATGTTGTGATGACAAAGAGACTTCCAGGGGAGGCTATCAATCAAGCATTTTTATTTCAGCAAATATACTGCTGCTGCTACTGTTACTAACACTGTCAATTTATTTGCAATAAGCATATTAAGATTTTTTCCTTCTGTGAGATTAAGAGAAACACTCTTTTATTGTACATTACAATACAACTCTTTATTCAACTGTTAAAACCAAAAGCTAAAGTTAAAGTTAACTACACTCAGGATTTCCTTCTTTTGATGACCTGAGAAGCTGCCTTTGCCAAGTGGGAAATAACCCGTCTTGACAGACACATGAAGATTGGACACAGTTGGGGAACACACTTCCATCCATGCTGCTTTTAGGATTTCCTCTCTGGTTTTCCGGACCGTTGTTACCCATTAATAGTTGGTGGTATTAAGCAACAAGCGGGGGTTCCCTCCTGTCACAATCATACAGGTGGCTGCAGCCTTCACACAGCTAAGAAAACAAAGTCCAGACAAGGAAAAGAGTGAGGATGTGGATTTAAGAGGAGGAATAATATATTTTAGAATAGTAAACCAAAAAATTATAAAAAAAAAATATCCGGTATTTCATTTTCAATCATGTTTAATAATCTTTAATGTCAAAGTTATATTTTAAGTTATACACTTGAATGAGAAAAAGCCTGTAATACTTAAGAAGCTGTAGCAAAAATGTAAGGAAACCTAAAGTTAAAATTGGGATAGTAAAAACATCTGCTGGAACAGGAATCAGGACAAACACCTGCCGTCAGACAGACTGAGGCGAGACCCAAAAGAAGGAAAACAAAAGGAACCAGAGGGAAACATTCAGGACATTTGGGTTCACCAGTCGCACCCGGCAAGTTTGTTCGCATGCAACTTTAAGTGCATCCAATGGAAGTAAGTCTGTGATACTTGGCTTTATATCCTGGAACAAACCAGCTGTCTGAAGAGAAACTTGTCAAGATCAGTGAAAGGACAGAACCTCTTATTTCCCCCTTTTTCTTTCTTTTTTTTTGATCTCTCTCCCGTTAGCCTAGTCCTGTCGAGAGAGGAATTCATTTGAGACTATGTGCTGAATGGGGAGGCGGAGGAACTATTTTTAAAGATCATATCATGCTTGAAAATCTCAGAGACCTTCATTACATCACATCTGAAAGCTCCTTTTAAACTGAGTGTTAACAGCACCCGTCTCCTCTGCTGCTGTCCCGTTTTAAGTTCGGCAGCTATTAGCGTCCCATTTTATTCAAGTTCTTCCAAGGGAGCAAATGGGGCCCTGCAGACCCAGAGGCAAGAGACGTGTGATCACGTTACACAAACTCAACGCCTGACAACATTATTTATGACCCATTCCTAATGGATTTAGAGTGACAGCAGTTTCAGTTCACTGACAGGGTCAAAGGCGGAGACAAGGGGATGTCAATGCCCAAGAGGGTGATGAACAGCTTTGTAAGTGACCCCTCTTGGGGTAGGGCTGGGCGGTGGTTGTAGTGCACTGAAAATCTGAAAAGAAGTGAAAAACAAGGAGAAAGGGTCAGAGGAAGCAGAGTGGGGAAACTTTTCTTCCCTCTGAGGAGTGAGAGTGATGGAGAGAGATGTGTCTGGGACGAGACAGCGAGCGTTTTTCCAGTCTATTTGCCCTGCGTCTAGACCCAGAGTCAATGGGACAGGACTAATAAAAAAGGCTGGATGTTGCGGCACAGAGACTGGGTTAAACAGAGTCCAAAAAAACTGATGAAAGGCTGCACTGTGGAGTAGCTGAGGACACTGAACCCCATCAAGCAAACTCGCTTAGAATCAGTTTATATTCCCAGACTCTCCACTTGCACTGCATCTGATTCTTTTACTAATACTGAAAATAAAGCTGGATAGGTTTATTGTAATGTGAGATAGCTTGCGATAGAAACAAAGGTAGACCTAAGCAAATGCCGAATAAGAAGAATTAACATCCCTTCTGTTAAAAAAAGGCAAGTCAAAGTCTTAAGCAGAAGAGAAAAGATACTGGTTTCACGAATGCTTTCCAAGGAATAAATACATAAATTAAACATCAAATCTGGACACTGAGGATCAAAGTTTACTTTAAAAGTGTTTGATGTCGACTCAGACTGTGTGTATGCTGACGCTAATTAACGTACATTAAGTTTTGGCGCAGTGTTTGATTATTATAGTCCAGAGATCAAAGGGAAAACCGGACTGCAGCTTTCTGCACCAATGAAGAGCATGACCACGCACCTCCCATTCACTGACTTCATCTCCTTTTCTTCTTGGAAACTGGGCACTAAAACTGCCAGGGTTCAAGTCCCATGGGGAATGAATGCATTCATAATGCTATGAAAGACACAACAAGGTAGAAGAGGGTTTTTTTTTTCAAGTAAAAAGAGAGAATAAGTCAGCCCTCTGGCTAAAAAAAAAATCAAGTCATCAAGGTTTTGAAATAAAATAATGCAAAAAGAGATCACAAACACAACCCCTTTGGCAGGGTCTTCTGACTGAGAGGACACGAACTGGATTCTACACTTATTGACTTGTTTTTCCTTTTTAACTAGACAAGAAGAAGAAGACGAAGAAGTGCTGAGCTGTGTCCAGACACAGCTGAAGATGTCTTGCTTTGTGTTTCAAGAGTGCCATGCAAGCACGTATTGGCTGCGGGTTGTACATCATGTTGCAGGGCTGGAATGTGGATGTATTCAACCATCAAGCAGCTACAATAATCACTTCTCATTCTTACAAGCAACATGTTTAATTAATAAACTGACGATTCTTTTCAACTTTGAAGGGGGGACATGCCACAAAAAGTTTGTGCATCGTAATAAACCAACAACTAAAATTTCCCTCAATCCCACACAAGTCACTAATGTGGATAAAGTGCACATGGAAGAAAGATGGAGGGCAACAGGAACAACAGCAGGAAACAATGAATGGTTTATCAAAGCTCTCATCTCCTGACTACAACAGAGGAGAGATGATAACACCAAACAAATGCTGCTACCTGCAGAATAAAAAGGTGGTGATCCAGTAGCATTTGCAGATGAAATGTTCTATCCAGAGTTGTTTCAGTATAAAAAAAAGTAAAGTCATGTTTATTATTTCATCAAAAAAGAAATATAAAGCTGGTGAATGTGATATGACTTTGTCTTCTTTGAAAAGAAAGTCGCTCATTAGCGTTTTCATGTTGTATAAAGCTTCAATAAACACAGCAAAGGCAGGATTATAGTTTGTCAATTGAACCTGTCGAGTTGGAAGATAATCCATCTCTGATACTGGCTTGTTCTGCATGATAGCATTGATTTGAGGACTGGCCTTTCCTTTCCTGTTTCAACAACAAAGCCAGTCACCACACTGACCAAAATTCACATCAGCGACTGCTGAAGGCAGCAGATTGAACAACTTAAGCACATCTTTAAGCAAAATGTGGTGTGAAAAGTGCTGCTGGTCTTTGATCATCAGAATGAATGAATGAATGAGTGAATGAA
>CM047997.1:11985734-12016686 GCA_026261665.1 Melanotaenia duboulayi | reverse complement strand
ACTAGCAACTCTGTTTCTTAGCTGTGAGAATCAACAGCAAAAAGTTCGCTTGGGTGCAAAGATACATGGTGAGTCAATGAATAATAATGGGTTCACTCAAAGTAGGTCTGTTTGATTTTCCACTTGAAATTTTACCTTGTACAGATCACCTCTCTGGTAATTGGAAAAGAGTCGCAAGAGAGGCATGTAAGATGCTCTTTGGTGAATGAAATATACAAAAAAAAAAAAGAAAAACCTTGAATCACAGTAGACAATGTAAAGAAAAATGATGGCTGAGTAGAATGATAAACTAAGTTTGTCTACACTATGAAGCAGTTTTAAATCCATGCTGATGCTCCTCGGCTCTTAACATTAATGTTATTTAATGTTCTTCCTCTCTCCTCCCTTATCTTCCCCCCCACACTTATTCCTCTGCCTTTATCAGCCCAACATTTCTCTACCATTTTCAACCTGCCCTCATTCATCTTTACTGTTGCATCTTCCGCTGATGTTTCTTTTTTCTCTCCTACTGAGCTTCCACTTCATCTTCATCTTTCCACAGCCCAGTCAGCTCTTCCAAAGCCAAGTGATCCCAAAGCCACTAATGCACCCCAAGATCTAGAAGGAGGGAGGAAGAGAAGTCTCGTCTCGCCTATGAGACAAATGAAGATGATGAGAGAATCAGGTGCTTTGTCTGGATGACATAATCAAAAAGCAAAGCTGGGTTCTGGCCTTGAAAGTCTTTTTTCTCTCCCCTTTTCCCTCAATTCTTTTCCTACTTATTCTCTGAGAGGCTTTATCCATTTTCTCACTTCCTCCACCTGCTCTTGCACTTTATCTTTACCTTTGTGTCTTGCTAATGTTAATGAAAAACAAATTTAGACTTGAATTCATCAATACAAAGAATGGGAGTTCAGTAAGAGGAAACGGGAGATCCTGAGGTGCATTTCTGATTTACTCGCCTAATATAACGTGGCCACCCCAGAGGCCAGCAAAGTAACGCTTCTTTGACGAGAGAGAAATTCATTTCATTCATGAACTCTCAACGAGACCCAGAGCTCCCTCCCGCAGCTGTAGAATTGACATAAAAATATAGAAAATAACCCATGCCATATCTTAGAGGCAATAATCCAAAGTGCTTTTCAGTATGGAGCTCTGGAGACCCGATGGGAATCAAACCCCTGACCTTGTAAATCAGCAAGCAGTTTGGATTTCTCAAAATGAAAACCACCTTTCCCACAAGACTCTGCCCTGCTTGCTTTAAAGGACGAGAAGAAACATAAGAACTGATAGAAGTCTTGATAGCAGCCAATTCTCATTGTGACGAGGTCGTTTAATGCAAGGTTGTTGTAATGACGGTGTAGTAAAGTGGCCCGGTACAGTTAAGTGATTAAACCCTGAAAGAGGCTGGTGAGAATATGTGGATATTCTTTGCTTTCAGCTGATTAAAGTCAGTCTAGGCTAAGTCCTGAATTATTGCCAGCTTCAACAATAATCAGCAATAACATGCAGGCATATTAAGGGATATTTTGTAGCCATGTCTTGTGCTTTGTTTAACATAAAATAGTTAATATAGTTAAAGCATTATCGATGGTACATCTACATTGATTGGTCAGCCAACTTGGAGAGAAGGGTAGAAAATGAGGCAAATGACTTTGGGCTTTGTAACAAGATCCATTAGAGTTAGTGTAATGCAACGACTTATTGGTTTTTGTGTTGATTAAACAAATAAGATGTAAAGACTTAGTTAATGAGCTTAAAAGCTGTTGGTATGTAGAGTTTATTCCCTTGACAAAGCCAGGTGATTTCCCTATTTGCGCTCTTTGTGCTAAGCTGATTTAATTGGCTGTTTGCTGCTGATTCTGTGTTCAGACCAAAAACTGCAAGTGTGACAGCAAAAGGCTAATCTAGCGTGCTCTTTGTAGAATTTGTACATGAAACACTTTTATATCTTAAACTTACTTTTCTAATTAACATCATGTTTTAAAGAGAACATTTTGGTTTAGACTCTTTGTTTCTCTGTTAAAAAAAAAGAACAGCCCTCATGTCTCAGTCCTGCTCCTGAACAGCTCAACGTGACTGTGGCTTCACAACGATGGATGGAAATGGGACTTTTTGGGAAAGTGTGTAAAACTTTAGTTCCAGCATCTGGTTGTGCAGCAGTTAATTCTAACAGCCATGGGGTGTGCACCAGTCACTTGCAATTTGCAGCAAGTGGCTTCATGCAGATTAGTAGCAGAGGGTGCAGAAAGTGCTTTTTTTATGTTAACAGAAAGCCTTAGAGACATAATATTTATGTTAAACCATTTTAGAAATTCTTAATTTGAAAAGCAACTATACAGGATTTTCTATAAATTATGATGAACTGAATTCAGAATATGAAACATAATTGAACAGGTGTACTTTGAAGAAAGTTAGATTATTTTTCCCTATCTTCTCTTCAAATAACTTTTTTCTAGACCTGTTTTAATGGCATTGTTTGTCCTTGTCCTGTCCCTCTCTGGGGTTTTTTTGTTGCCATCCATCATCCAGTGAGGTCAGTGCAACCTTAAAACTGAAATATTCTTGGCATTGTTTGAAAAAAAAAGAAAAAACCAAACAAACAAATCCACCAGGGCAAACACAAAACTGGGTCTGGTGAGGATATAAATGAGGGGAAAATTGACTTTAGCCAAACTGCGACGATTTTCTTTTCTTAAGAAAGTTGGCAAACCCCTAATTATCACTAAAACCCAGAATGTTCCACACAGCTTTGAGGCCGTGTGAAGCTGAGACGGCGCTCTCCCTTGCAATGAGACTAAATCATCAAAAAACCGTGAGTCATTTTCACCGATAAAATCTACTATCCCGGGGAAGGCTTTGTAAATGATATGATTCTCTCAAATGGAGGGTTTTCAATGTGCGGGCCCCTGAAACCTTAGACCCCGTGCCACTTGGTTTTTGTGGTGCGTGTCAGTAATTCCTACCCCCCCCCCCAAGATGGAGAAAGTGATATTTTGCAGCCGCAGGGGAATTGCCCCCATCACCACAAACCATCTTACTACCCTAATATACCAAGGATTTTCCAAGAAGGGAGGGTCAGTAGAGGAGAGATTGAAGTGAGTTATATTAAAGGATTTTTTTTATTTTTTTTTTCCAGAGACAGCTCACAGATCAGTTTGTAGGGAAGAGGGAGCACGTGCCTTCAGATGTGTGTGCACTACAGAAGGTGGAAGTCTAATTGGGATTTTTCCTCAGCCTTGTTGTTCTCCACCTGGGTCAGTGGCTCAGATTGAAGTGGGATTGGATCCACGCTGCAAGTGGCATGTGGCCAGATTGGTTTTAAGCTTAGATGCCCTCTGCCCCCCCTGTCTACTCACAGTGAGAAACAATTCTTCTGAAATCAAGACTTTACAAATACCATCAATACTGCCACTGCGTCTGCTCCTACAATTCCTTAATGTTGTTACTGAAACCATTCCAATTTACTTATTAATGTACTAGTATCTTTGCTATATTTTGCAACTGGTGGTTGATCGGAGTCAATAAATAAGGCTTTATATAATATTCTTTGTACTAAACCCTTTCTTCAAATATGCACACTTCTGTTTTTGCTGTTAGCAGCAGCCATGATGCTTATGAACAATAATCCAGTAGCAATACATATAAATGCTCTTGAACTAAACAGCTCCAATTTGCAAATTATTCACTCTTAAGTGGATAAATGACCGGATGACAATGTAACTTAACCCTGATCCCAGTTATTTACCAACTTGTACATCACAAATAGCTCACACAGTCAGTGTAACGACAACCAGCTTATTGTGTCAACATCAGCCTGCACAGCATCAGGTATGTCACACTTATATGTGAGAAGGCTTCCAAACTACTTAATTCAAGGTACTGCGCTACACAGCTGATCTGCAGACACTGACTTTGCTAGGAATGTGTTTCATCTCTAGTTTCTTCAATACCTGATGGAGGCACTCCCCACAGCTTAAATAAGTTCAAATTACTCAGCTGTGACTACCCCTTCAGTAAACACAGCAAGTTATTTTGAACAAAAGTTTAGTTAATAGTGTATTTGAGAGTGCAAATGAGTTAAGTTCACAAATAACTTCAGCAGAAGACACCAAGAAGCTATTTTTAAAGATTTCTTTGCATGTATTATAATTTTAAACATTTATATGCTTTAAAAATTAACTTAGAGACACATGTCTACTAGGAAACCAGCGGTCAGTTTAGTATAGATCAAGCTTCCTGACCACAGTCAAGCAGCGGGTTGGAGGTTTGACTAAAAATCTGCCTGGAAACTTCCTTGAGCACTAAAGGCTTGCAAACCTCAGGAGTCAACCTTTGCTCCACACCATTTGTCAAACAAACTAGTAGAAATATATTTCTGGGTCTGGAGTGGTGCCTCTCCTGGCTCTAGAGGAATGTGGCAACCAGTGTGTTGAAAGGCTGTGCAACAGTGAAGTACATCAAAAGCTTATATGCTCAATTACTTCTCTAAAGCCCCAAAGACTGAGGTAAAATGAGAAAGTGTGCCTTTACAACAGGAGCTTGCTGGTGCTGTTTTTGGGGCTACGGTCACAGTCAGGGTGTCATGGACACCGGACTCTAGTGTTAGCTCTTTTTGTTGTTCTCCCCCCATGTGTGTTTGTGGGCATGACTGTTTCTTCCCAGATTCCCATGGTGCAGCTGCCTTTTATCTAATCATCACAGCTGCCACCCATCTAATCATCATGGCTACCAGTCATCTACTGATCCTCCACATCCCTCCTTGACTTGACACCAGAGTGTTGTACCAACCACACTTGGTATCTGGTCTCTTGTATTTTGAGAGATTCTGTCTCGCTATTGTTTCCTGGTGTTAATCCGTTTTGTCTTCCAGAGAAAGCCTATAAAGTTCATGAATGTGGCATTTGATAATTCCACGTACTTTGGCGTACACCTGAACAACTGACAACAAAACCCTGACTCAGACTCTGCTTTTGTGAGGAAGCTCACATTCTTTAATGTGTGCTGGTGATGCTGGAGATCTACCAGTCTGTGGTGGTAAATGTCATCTGTTAGGCTTTGTTCTTCCTAGGAAACAGAATAAAAGCCAGAGATACAAGCAGGTTAAAAAAAAAACTCTATTAGGGCCTGAAAAGTCATTGCACACAACTTAGACGTGCGAGTCGGCATAGGAAAGGAGGTCACTGAACAAACTGTTCTCTAACAATCAATCACACTCTTCATGACACACCACAGCAGAGCTCATTGTCCAGCAGACTTATTCGGCTCCACTTCAGGAAATCATTCCTACCTTCTGCCATAACAGCTCACCTTTGTGTCTCAGGTGAACACACCATTCCTCTCCACATCTGTCCACAGAGTTCATATAAATGCAAACTATTGGTGCCATCTGTGGCAGTTTTAGTTATTTTTACACAACTTTCACCCAATTCAGTGAAGTAGATAAGAATAAATTCTTTTACTTTCTTTTATAACTATATTGTACTTTTTTACATGTTATTTTTGCACTGTCATGTTATTATTGTTATTTACAGCTTTGTCAAAACAATTTCCCTCACAGGATCAATAAACTACCTATCCATCCATCTTACTGTCAGATCTCTCTGCTTGAGGATTTGCCACAAGTATCAAGCCACCAGCTGGCCTTTTGTTGTGGTGGCACATCCTCAGAAATAAATACACATATGTCAGCATATGAGTGACAAGTCCGCAAACAAGCCCTCATGACTGTCAGAAAACCCTAATAACATACCATAAATGTTCTTGTAATCTTTAGAGACAACCTTGTCGAACTAATTATGCTTTGATATATTTTGTGAGTTGTTTCTTGTATATTAAACAAAGCAGGGACAAGGGTATGCATGTTTGTTACACATCATTACCACTGCATCATGTTACATTACAACTAATACTCTGAGACAAATCCCCTTTCCTCCAATGTCACCGATAAGCGCCTTCTATCTCTAATCTTGACTCCCAAGCAAAATCAAACATATGCCTCCGATCCCCTCTCATTAGGATATCAAAGTCTTAACAAAAGCTGTTTATCTCCTCCCAACCAGACCCAGCTAATTGAATCCAGAACTAGATAGCAATCTAGTAACTGTGTCAGTGAATTAGTCATGCCTATCACCACGGTAACCCAGGAGGAGGACTAAAGTTGCTTCCTGGGGTTTGTTGCTTCCAAATGACTCTGCAGAACATCCTTGCTCGATATCAGACTGATAACATTTCCTTCCTGAGGCAAAGGGTCTGCGCTGCAATCCCTCATCTCTTCATCTGTGTCAAGCAGGAAATGAGACATGATGTAAAACACAAGAGTTCACTGACCACCGCGTTTTCAGGTCACTGTCAGCTTGTATAGCTGATTAGGAAAAATATACATATACAAAAAAAGGACTTGTAGTGGTAAAATGTGACATGACTGCTATTGAAAGCTTCTGGTCCAAAGTATGTTTTCTTTAGCAAACCATGACACTATTTCATGGTCATAGAAATTTTCAACACAAGCTGCACCATGAAGAAAATGCTCCATATTATTATTCCACTGTCATATACAACAAGTTTAAATAGGATTCTTTTGGGTTTGTGTTTTAAAGCTTCTTCCGTCAGCTCTCATTCATTCTGTTTCTAAATTCCCTCCACGTATTTGAAAGAAATTGGACAATATTTCCATTTTAAAAGGAATATTTCAAACTGCTCATCAGGTCTTTTGAGTGTGTGCCCTTCAACAGATGGAGAGTCCTTGCTGCTATTCACTCAATGTCACTACCCCTCCCTGTCTACCACTCCAAGCCTGGACAAAAGAACTTTAATCAAGACAAAATGAAGAATTTGATAGTTTCCATTTACCAAGTTTCAGTTATATAGAAATATGCTGCTCAAAATATTAATGTTTGATTTGAAAAAGCCAAAAAAACAAACAAAAAAACAAACACCCTGGACATCATTAATGGGCCCATTTTCTACCATTTCCCCCCTAAGCATTTTCTTTCTCATGAACTTCAGCAGTGTCATCTTTTGCTTCTCCCTGGAGCCTCTTCCTCTTCTTCCTCCTCCTCCTCAGCCTTGTGAGAAACAGGCATGTGCATGCTCAGACAACAGTTGCAACACAGGAACTAGCACTAGCCTAGGCAGTCCCTCCTGGGCTTCATCTAAGTGCTGGCAAGTGCTTGACTGTGGAAGTGCATCTTGAGAAAGTGCTTAAAGGCTGATTCTGAAGGCCCAGAGGGGTTGTGCGAGATGAGGAAAACTCTTTAAGGGCCAATTTGTAGAAAGTGTTTAAAAGACATGGAATTAGTATTTCGTCTCTAATCATTTTCAAACAAACTGAGAGGAATTTCAAAAAGCACTTTTTTTATTTATTTTTAAACCACACTGTGTATATGAAAGATTTTCCGGCACTTTTGAGTATTATGTATTTTATGTCTCGAGGTCAGCTTGAACTGATTCAAAGCTTCAAATTCTCATCAATCTACACAGAAACAACTCGGTGTTGATGCAAAAACACCTTTTGAAACATCTATAGAAAGTATTCAAAGCCTTGGCAATGACACTCTGGATTATTTCCAGTGCAATATTTAGTGACCTTTCAAATATTTCTTTAAGTTGAACATGGTCATCTATGACTTAAGGAATTTTCTTGGACATATTTCAGAAGACACAAACCCATTTTATATAAGATTTCACAGTTAATATGGGAGTAAACGGGTATTCACGAGTACTGTTCAAAGATCAGTGAGACAGTCTTTTTGAATCCAGGTAAACTTACTCAGGGAATACAATGGGCCCTAAAAAGCAAACAGCAAGATAATGTTGACTATAAAAGCCACTCAGAGCTGACAGGCACTTATATAATCTCAGACCTTGAGAAACACGCTTAACCGTTCTGCTTAAATGAAAACTGAACACAAGTCCTAACGATATGCACATTTTTTAAAAAAGAAAAGCGCACAGTCAAACAAGGAGATGGCAGCATCATTCTACAGAACCTGGAAAAAGTAATCTGGATGAATATATGAAGGAAAATATGGAGAAAATCCTTAGTAATAACTATTCAGATTTCAGATGGGTACAAAGGTTCACGTTTCAAGAAGAAAACAACCCTAAAGCGTATTGGCAAGAAAAAAAATATGAACACATCAAGAAAACTGTGTAAAGGTCCTTCGGCGTCCCAGTTTGAGTGTTGAGCTTGAACATGTTTGCAAAGAAGAATGGGAACTTAAAAAGGAAAGATGCACCAACGACAGAGAGTACAACTGCAACAAAATATCATTTAACCAACTTTTAAGGAAAGAGTGAGTATACCTATTAGAGGATGTGCAATATTTCTGTTTTTAATATTTAACAACACTCCCTTTCAGTCTGTGACCTGAGCCTGAAACAATAGTGAATGGAAAACTTGACAGGGTCTGAAAACTTTCCCTATACTGGTATTTACTGTTGTGCTGTTGCTGTGTTGAGTTGCCAGTTGCAAACCTTTAAGCCTTAACTGGAATAAGCACACAACAATAGGCCTGGTTTGTTCAGCACTGATTTTGATGCAAGGCTGTAAAATACATGAAAAGGCTACAGTGTGGAGGTGATCTGAACTGAGCCGGGCGGAGCTGGAGAGCTTCCAAACAGGTGCTGCTGAGCTGCTGTCCTTAGACTAAGCTGTAGAAAGGCCAGGCAGCAGTGTGTGTGTGTGTGTGTGTGTGTGGCTGAAGGGAGGTTTTTATGGTTATTGTATTATCTTATCCTCCTGGGAACCAGTCCTGATTTGCGGCTTCCTGCTAAGGGGGAAGAGATGAGCCTTAGTTCTGAGAGATAATGTAGTCTAGTCAAAATGACTGTTTTTGTTTTTTTTGAGAGAGGGGGATGGTTCAAATAAAAAGATAAAAAGTTAAGATAATTTTAATTAACTGCTGTAAAAGTTTCAAGTAGTACATGTATGAACATTTGTCAGTGTAAACTATACATTTTACAGTTTTTACCTTTTTTTTTGGCTTTTTATTGTCACTTACCACCAAAGAAGGGATTTGTGTTTTCTCTTCATCTCATGCAATCCACCAGTGTTTTGTCAGCTGTTATGGTGAAGGAGAGGGCAATGACATGCATCAAGAGTTACCATCTGGAGTCAGAATGTGGGACTACAGCTATGCATACACGCCTGACACCTCTATTGTTTTTTACTCCTTATTTTGAGGCTTCTCTGGTTGAGACAAAGGCATATAGCATATAAATAGTTTGCAGAGAGTAGGACAAACAAGATCATACTACAGTTCATATCATATCAATGAGATCTGCAGCGTCAGAAAGAAAGTCTTAAAAACAGTAGAAGTTTGAGGTATATGCTGAGTTTTGATACGCTAACAAGGACAGCTTTTGTTTCTTAGACAAGGTACCTCACTAATTTTAAAAGACAAAAGTGTTACCCCTTTTCAACCATAACACTGGTATACCGTGGCAATACTGAACTCTACTGCAGCTTCTACTTTAAACCCATGGTCCAGCTCAGTTTTTACAGCTTTGCCTTTAACACTCAGACTGAATGCTACATTGGCTGTGCATTTTTAAACATGGGGGTCATAACAATGCCCCCACTCCAGGTGGAATCTGTTTCTAAAGTGACAATATAAATGGTGTCACTGAAATCATAGATCAATTTTGTCTGGGCCAAGACAGCAAGTACAAAACAAAGGTACTGTAAGTGGTCCTTTACACTAGTAAAGAGTTGGTACTTGTGTACAGAAGCATTAGTTTCTCTAGGCCTGAACTAGTGTTTCAGCAGCTGAAAAACTAGTTCTAAGTTAAACTGTGGTTCTGAACTAGCAGTGGAACTGCTTTGGTGAAAAAACAAACTAAAAAACTCCATTATTTTCTCAGCATTTATGGAGATTCTTTTATGTTAAGAGCTATGTGCAATATGGAGTTGTGTCTCTGGTTGTTTTAATTACAATACTACTAGATCTTATCAGGGGCCCAATGGTAACACATGGTTCTCATTTAATATAGTATAATAACTTTTGATGCTTTATCTTAGATAACACCCAGATGAAACGTAAACACTGTCAGTACGTACATGTACTATTTTCGGCCATAAACGTAGGTACTGAATAAAACTCAGGATGTAATTTGTTATGATTGTTACATAAAAACATTAACGTCGGCTTCTAAGTGACATGTGTAAGTTAAGTAAAAAGACCACATCGATTATGTGGAATTTCAAAGAAAAGTTGCTGTGAAATTCCCTCCAGCTTGATCCCTATAGCAGATCAACTGCCAGAATGATTCTTCTAGCACATAAGAGAAAGATATTCCCTTTAGGCATTTCCTGTCTCTTCTTTTTGGATATGCCAAGTTCCTCTACAGCTAAAAAGAAAAGGAGTTTTATATATATATATATATATATATATAGTTCTCTCATTCCAGCTTTTTTTTCTCTTCTTCTCTACTAAAATGTGAATATTAAAGGCATGGGAAAGAAGTTAGACTATGCTACAAAGAAGATAAGAACATTGGATGGATTGGTGTTTGTTAGCAGCTATTCAAATCTGATCAAGGAACACACACTTCTGGTACTTCAAAGCTGAGGAAGAGGCTGTCAACTGCTGTTAGTCTGAAGCAAGTTGACAGTTATTGATGGGTCAGTTATTGTCTGAAGGCTTCGCTTCAAGTGTGCAGGTGGGATTGTGAGGAACCCAAGCCGACCACTGAAGAAGACTTCAGAGGAGAAGGCTCTAAGGTAAATGTCAACATCAGCAAATTCCCAGGAACACACACTCACTCACACACACGTGATAACCACAAATGTTACGCTTGCCTTTGAGGTGTTGCGGGGCTTCTTTTTTTTTTTGCCAGTACACTCACACACCAACAATAACTCCAAGTGCTGGGATTGTCTTTGAGGTGTATCTTATTTTGTCTGCTAGCACACACAGGCACACAGGTACTATAAATCCAAGTGAAATGGTTGTCTTTGTGGAATATCTTATTTCACCTGCTAGCTCACACACAGCCTCCAATCCTCTGTTTGCCTTTGTAGCATATTTTATTTCATCTGCTAGAGCACACACACTTGTGCAGACCAAGATGTCTCAAAGGTGTATGGTTGTATTTCATCTCCAGGCATACAGACACACACATACACGTGGACAGACCAGGGGCTACGGCTCTCTTCCAGACTCTTTTCAAAAAATGACATAAAATAAAGGGTCTTTTCTGAGAGTCTTGGGTTGGGAATGGCTGCTTGTTAACTTAGGCAGCATCACAGTGTGACTTCAAACAGAGACACTAGACTGATGTGTCTGTCAGAAGAGTAGTTTTCAGAATGAAAACTTGTGACAGTATACTTCACACACACATACCCACACACATGACAAAAGATAATACAGTGTTGAAGTTTCCAGAGGAACCCAGTCTTTGGTTTCTGAAAACTGAATAAAAATGTGGAAAAAAGAACAAAAACAAAGACAAGAATACACTGAAAACAAAAATGAAAGCAAACTGATTTGCCAGCACATTAGTGCTTCAAGGTTGAAAAAGACAATGCAGGTGAACAATGCACATTTTAGCTGCGTCTGTGTTCTAGACAGACCTCGACTGGCCAGATGGGTTCGTCCTGACGGGCAAGTTTTTCCTGTAGTTTCCTGCTGGGCCCGGGCCTCCACTTTGCAGCATCAAAGTAAAATATATCTCCAACATTGCTGCGAGGAAGAATACCCCCCCCCCAGCTTCCAGACACATGCAACAAAGTTTAGATAAAGACTGATACTGAAACTGCACACACAACCACCTTTATGTTGCCAGCATATCTTCATTGTCCAGTGGTGTTGATAGTAGATGCAGGTAGCAACGCTACCAGCAGCATTGACCTAAAAAGTTCTACTGCAAAGTAATGAGGCTTTACGGTGCTACAGCCTGGTTTTGTAGGAGAAATTATTTAGATGTGTGGCCAAACATAACTGAAATCAAAGATTTAAACTCTCCAACTCAACAAGGATGGGCCTAATAAGCAATTACAGTGTTACAGCAGAATAATGTGACCCAGACGCAGGCAAACTTTTAGGACTTTTTTTTTTGATAACACATTTAAAATAGTGGCAGCTTTATAAGCAAAAAGCATAGCTACAAAATACTTCTTTGTAATATAATAGAGAAGAGTTAGCCAAAGTTATTAAAACAAAGAAGAGACAAGTTGAAAGAACTTCTAAAAGAATAATTACACAAAAGAATCGCATGAAAAATGCTGCAGATATCACAAGTTAAAGTCATTTAAAACAGAATAAGCTGCTTTTATCATGAAGAAATGCTGAGCTTGTGAATCACATATGAAACCACTAAACAGCACAGATTTTGGGAAAAGTGAAAAAGGAGCTCGATTTTGCATTTTTTTGCCTCTCTGGGACAGTTTTAGAGAGTATTTTGTTGCCACAGTGATGCTTTTCTGTGGAAAGTTTGGGGTTTTGCGACAGTATTTTGTATTACTCATCAGTATTTGTCCACTAACAGTGAATGCTTAAAGATCAACTCAGGTAAAAATGAGCAAATGTAGTATTAACTTTTAATTTGATCAGGCCACTTAAGGTGAGTTAACCTTACTTTGGACAGCAGTTACAACCAATGCAAACTTTTAGCCATAGCTTTTCTCACTCAACATTTGATTGTTTAATGTAACCTGAAGCTACACATGGATAAATACCATCTTAATAAACTGTTCTTTGCTATTCATTCTCCATGAATCCTCATGAATGTTCAGATTTTTACAACAGACTTTCATTAAATCCTATTTGCAAACTCTTATCTGTCACTAAGAACTGAAGTGAGCTGTGAAGTGGATCAGTTCTAGTCACAGAGCCAGTTTAAAACCAGATTTCTCTCCATGCAAAATAACTGCGAACTGGCAATCAAAGTCCTCTCCACATTCCCACTATAAAAACTGACCACTGAAACAATTATGACTGCATTTAAATTAGCCCCACTGCACCCTCCCTATAAAAGCAATCCATCAAGAAATGTGGGGGAGGGCTGTGGTCTGCATTTCCTCACTCTTTAATGAAATGCCTGGATACAGTCTGAAACTATTCTAGCTACTCAAGGAAAAACTTAAAAAGGCTACCAAACAGAGGTCACTTTCTTTTTGTGCAGCCTCCCTACACCAGTTTAGTTTCATCACAGATGTCATAATGTTTTCCCAATTAAAATAACACAATCAATGCTCTTGCCTCTATGTCATTGTACAACATACCAGTGAAAACTCTTTCTACTCTCCAAGGCATTCTGCACAGTCAACACATTATGATATGGGTTCCAAAGTTAGTCGCCACTGTTTCGGTTTGTTATTTTGCCATAAAACTGGTTCCAAGTCAGTGCTATGTAAAATGTGCCTCTGGCTGTGCTGGCAGAGGTACCATATTTTCTAAACTAGGCTTAAGGCTTGAGTGAAACTACACTTCATGTATCTGCCCTGTGCATAGTGACCTGTCCATGAAAAGGCAGTCAGAACATTGGAAATTCCTATAATGACAGAAAGAAAAGCCCCTAAATGTATTCCATGCTGTGCAGCTAAATAAAACTAGCTAAAGTGCTGGTTAAAGGAGTTCTTACCAAGACTACGTACCCTACTAGTTTTCTGATCCAGTCTCATAAATGAGAAGAAGTTGCAATCATAATAGTTGAAAAGTGACTTTTTCCATCTCAAAACTTGAAGTTCGCCAAGTAGAAGCTCCTCAATGAGCTGAAGTGCGCTCAGGATGAGAGAACAGCAGCTGGCAGTCAGAGACACCATCCAGATNCTGTAGAAGCTCCTCAATGAGCTGAAGCGCGCTCAGGATGAGAGAACAACAGCTGGCAGTCAGAGACACCATCCAGATAACATCCAGATAACCTGAGTGTTTACATGGCTGAACACACGGGTCTGAGGCTGAGGTTGTAAACAGTCTATCAGCTGACTCCTGGTGTTAGTGCACAGAGTGCACAGCCACCTCTGATCTTTAATGATTCTCTTAGTATTCTACGTTACAAACATCTGGAAACACCCAGAGGTCTGTGTTTTTGCATCTCTCAAAAGGAAGATAAATAAATAATTATAAATAAATACATTAAGTAGGGAGGAGCAGGTTGAATTTTTCTGATTTACCACCAATGTTGCACTTTAAAACCTTGCTATTCATCCAGTTAAAGCTGATCTAGTATTAGCAGCAGTACTTATAATGCTCCACATTTTGATGTCTGAATTTTTTCCCCACAGATACCACGGTTCCTGTGTTAGCTCTGGACTACCTTTCTGAAAGTGTTAGGGGGTGAATGAAGGGACTAGCTGTAGAAAGTGTGTAAAATGATGGCTTAAGGTGGAGGGAGGACAATAAACTAGAACAGGCATGATAGACAAAAATCTGCCCTTTTGCTTGTAAGTCCCAGGAAAAAGAAAAAGAAGAGCCTGTTGACTGGAAAAGAAAGATGCCAACTCCTATCTGCCTCTGGCTGAGTGTGACTTATCACAGCCTGCAAAAAGTACAGCTACAATAAAAATGTGCAGAAAGTCAGCTTTGCTGACAGACCTTCCACGCAATTTTTCCAGTGAGGACTGGGAAGCCTGTGCAGTACTTGACGCAAGAAAGGCATAATTCCACATGTCACCAAGTATCAATAAATATGTTAAAATATTTAAACAGATTTTCCCTAATTACACCCCTGCTGACCTGTGGATGCGATACTGCCTCTGGGCCGACCACTTCAGGCTCGTGTTGAAACAACCGCAGATGTAATTCCTCACGTTAAGCATCCAAGTTTGCCAGGGATGGTATTATACGGAGTACTGCTTGACATGGATGGCAATGCACAGCAGCTCAACTGCCACTTCCAAGGCAAACATACCTCTACGCAGTGTGGCTAATGCTTGGACCCAAAACATTAGCTGAAGTGTCTAATGCTGAGGACAGACAGAGTGCAGCCACTAAGTAAGCTGGCTGCTGTCTCAGCTCAGTCTTTGGACTTGGCAGGTTTGAGGACAGCGGTGGAAAATGTGTCCATAATTCCCTCCTAATGTTCCCTCCACCTCTCAACTGTCTGCTGACAAAACAATTCATATAGGCTAAAGTGTCCCACTCTCCTCTTACCACCTTGTCTCGCAATGGTGACAACTGCTAATGCATAATAATATCAATCATTATTTACACAGCTGTAAATATTATGCTCAGCATGATTGATTCAGAAGGAGCCACTCTTTGAACACAGTTAAATATTCTATTTTACATCTCTGCTTTTCCACTAAAACACTACAAGGAAAACAAAGTTTCACTGTCATGTCACTGTCATCTTTTCTCCCAGTTAGACACAAAGGAGCCAAATAACAAGGCCATGATTTGACAGCCGTTTTTAACACCATGTTCACCTCACACAAAAATAAAGAAAAGCTAAATCAGAATGATCAGCTTTTCCTCCCATAACAGACTTGAGTCACACTCCCACTGCTCCATTTGGAGCAGTTTCACAAGATGAAATGACTAACTGTGCTTGCATCGCAAGACCCACCTCCTCAGCCAAATATTAAAAATGTCAACATCCTGGCAAGCGCTGCTCACCTCAAAGCTTTCTATTGCAACGGCCCCTTCTCCCACAGGCAAGAGCAGAATACTTGCAGTGTTACTGAAGCCTTCATTATAATTTACAGCTGTGATTTTAATACAGTGTGAACAGTGATACCTTCCGGACACAAAGTGATGTGTTGCTGTTTGTCAGCTTCCTAATAGAAGCTGATGCAAAGTTTTAAGGTCCGGTTGCAAGGTACGTCTGTCACATTTCACCGCTACGGAGATGCTAGATCTTAAATGGGATGAACTAAGAATCTTCTGGAATGTTTGTACTTAGATTTTCTTGCAGGTTGACTGTGGTTTCAGTTAAGCCTTTGTGGTGTTGTTTGCAGCATTTTGACTATGTAATATATGTGGGCTTATAATCAGCAACCTGCTCATCATATTATAATCATTTGGGCTTTTCAACTTCAGTAGAACTCATGTTGCCGTAATGACTTAGTGGGAATTAGCAGACTGGTGCACCACTAAACTAACTTAAAACACCAGGAATCTAAATTAAAGAATTCTTTGTTATTGATGAGTTGATGCCATGGTTGACCAGAGTGCGAAGTAGTTAGGGTTTGTAACACACTTGCGTAACACCTGGACTTTTACTGCACCACCTTCTTCTGTTCAGTTTCTCCATACTTCCTGTTTGCCTCTATTTGATAGGGGGGGAAACTGCCAGAAATATAACAAGTAAACAGTAAAATTGCAACATCTGAAACCAGCAACAGTGTGGAAGAGGTTTAAGCAACAATATGCAGAGCATTTGTAATAAATTTGCACAAGTAGGAAAATCATATAATAGTATTTGCCAACTCTGGATTTCTCAAAGTTTGATTGCATAACTTGGAGTTATTAAAAAAAAAAAAAAAAAACGCACACATCTTTAAACCATTTTGGCCATGAAAGCCATTATCAAGATGGTGTTGAGCACAGTAAGCTGTAAAAATGTCTGCATACTACAAAGCCAAAAGGCAGAGGAACTCTCCCAAAATGGGGGAGAAGTGCACCAGTATAAGGAGTAAACAACTCTGCTGTTAAAGAGTTACAGGCTGGTCTTTCAGCAGCCAAGTGCTACTCTGAAACGGAGACCTGGGAAAATTAGGCTCGCACACACACACACATAAA
Source organism: Melanotaenia duboulayi (assembly GCA_026261665.1). Classification (NCBI taxonomy): domain Eukaryota; kingdom Metazoa; phylum Chordata; class Actinopteri; order Atheriniformes; family Melanotaeniidae; genus Melanotaenia; species Melanotaenia duboulayi. The sequence goes on along the minus strand of CM047997.1, from coordinate 12,000,019 downwards.
AGCACACACATTCCTGTTTCTCACTAATGCAAAATCCACTCAAGGTGTTTGCGAGTACAAATGGAAATGCATGCGCTTCGCACAAATGTAAACATGTGCCGTAACATGTTCTGTATGTATCAACAGTAATTGGCAGTTTGGAGTATATAAAGATAAATGCTACAGTTGGAGCGCCTTCAAAAATATTTTACAAGGAGGAAAACCTGCAGTAACCACAAGGTTCAACTTCCCTGCTTATTTGGAAACAAACGTGCATTTATTTCACGCATGTTAAGTGCAAGTTGAACACGTGTGAAATAGTCTTCTAAACATGATAATATGAGCAGAATGGAACAGATACAATTGAATTCTGGCTTCTTCCTGTATCTGTATCACATTGACGTCACCACAGTATCTGTTTAATTCCTTTTTAATAATTCAGTGTGAATCAGGCCTGACCAAGAGGCATTTATTAAATGTCATGAACAATTGAATCAATCTTGCATAACATCAAATGCAGTTGGAGAATTTCAGCAAGTTTCATTCTTCAGGGGAGAGAGGACGTTACGGATGGGTAGGAGTATAATTAATATCTAAGATATAAGTCATCAAGTTTTTTATTTTATGTGGGAGAGGGCATTCCTTCCCAACCATAAACTCGTATCTTTTTCTCACTCCTTGGTGTGTGTGATGGGGAAACACTTTAGAAGGCCCTCGTTGCTCCTCCTGCTTATTCAATACAATGTGTGGGAGTCAGCACATAGGAGCCAGTGAATAACTCCTTGGAATCAATTGGTTTTAAACTAAAACAATAACATAAGGTCAGATTATCCATAAATGCTAAAGAAAATAACATTTTAAGCCAGCAAGGACGTTCTGAATGACTAGAAGCAGGTCATGACCACACTGCTTCTACCAGCATAAAGGGGGTGGGGAGAAAGGAAGACATTTCATCTTTCCCACACTTTTATTACTGTCTGTCCAGTCTTTCCATTTCACTGTAGTCAGGGCTATTGTATAACACACACTGTATACATGTGATTTTGTGGCCTGAGCCAGAGGATCCTCACCCCCTAAAATCCAATAACTCAACCCTGCTCAAGATGGATGGCTCTTCTCAAACTCATGGAAATTAATATCAATCAGCCGTGATCACTCAACGAAAAAGAGAGGAGAGAGCAATATTTTCTGTCTGTGCTTCTAAAATGTTCCTTGCACAGATGCTGTGAAATTCGTTGTGTGGATGGATGCCAGGGATTTGGTGAAGTCTTGGTCAGTTCCACGAAATGTTTCATTGGAAGTGCCACAAAAACTGAAGACTACATAAGACCCTTTAGGAGGGACATATGGAGACAATTTCAGGCAGGAGGCATCAACTACTCCTCATCTATATCTGAGATTAAGAGGTATAATTAGGTAACAAATTTTTTTTTTTGGCTTGTACTATTTGTATATTGGGTATCCTTGACATGAAGCCCCTGGTGCACACAGGACTTACCTCCCAGTCCCATAAGATCAGCCTGGCATAATTTCTAGACGTCCACCCTTAATCCACTTCCTTTCCTTATTTTAATGCTCTCATGCTCTTTCAAAGCTCATGGCTAGATGCCAGCTGGAGTCTGTAGGGTAATATTTAGTTCCTTAAATCATGGTACTCTGCAGTGTCCCTGACACAACCACTACTATTCCTCCTCTCCTTTCAGGCACTAGCACTTCCTTCCCACCCTCACAATTTCCTCTCCCAACATCCTCAGCCCTCTTAGTAGCTTAACTCTTAACTTTCCACAAAGCCAAAAGCAACAAGATTAAAGTTTTAAACCCGAACAAGGTACTTGCATCTGCTTTCAATCTAAAAGTTTATATATCACACTTACCAACTGCATTTACTTTTTCAGTCAGAAAAGTTCTATCTGCAGCTTTGTTCTCCTTCCTCTGAGAGGTCGTCCCTTTGACTGATTAATTTCAGTCCTTGGATGTCCTGGTTCCTCTAGAGTGGAATAACTTCCTCTTTGCTGCAACAATATAGTGTTGTGGGTAACTTATTCATTGTGGTGTACATTGTATTAGCCTCTCCACATGAATCACTTCCTCATTTACTCAGATTGCAATCAGTGTTTTCTATTTCTGCCTCTTTCTGACCGTTAGCTTAAAAGAGTTGACCTGATTTATAGTGAACTGCACATTTATGTATGTTACAAAAAAACTACAATAGTCTCTTTTCAGGAGTGAAACAGTATGTGGCATTTTCAGCTTTTGATTCACTGTGGTATCAAATCAACAGGTCTTTCAAAGTAGGGGTGCAATTTTAGAGTTAACCCCTCCTATGTGCATTTTTCTCTCTTGACAGAAAACCAATGTGCAGTTTTTGTTGTCAAAACACACACAAAAGTGCTGTTTTTCTTACACTGGAAAATACCCTAAACTCACTTGGCCTTTTTTGTGATTTTAATAAAGAGGCTTCTGGATAAGTTCTGTAGGCATCAGCACTGAAAAGCAGCAACACAAAATGTGCTTGTCTTTCATTTCTAATGGTGCAGCTGACTTTGGCCGGAGCAGTTATTGGCAAATGTATGGTCAGCATGTGAGCCCTGGTAGTTGGTACAAGGAACCTCTTGTCCTCTCATTATAAACCCAGCATCGAGTCTCTTCAAGGATAAAAGCAAAAATGAGTCTCTGCAGTTTTTCTTCATCATTACAGCATTTTAAAGGAAAATATTTGGTCAATTCTTCAAACTTTGTGAACTGGAGGAAATCTCCCCTAGAGGCTAATTGCATGATCCCAACATTCATCCTACAAATCCTTTTGTTGATGCTATGACCTTCCAATGTTGACACAGACAGAGATTCCCTCTCTGCCATGTGAGGAGGGCAATTGCGCAATAAGATTATGCTGAAAAATATGTCGTAACAACAAGAGCTATTCATCCGCAGGAATATTCGAAACTAGACTCCTTGCTGGGACGGGAAATGACTATAGATAAGAAGTCTCCCACTGGATGTATTGGTATTACTTCTTTCCTTTTCCTTAATTAAACTTAATAAACCCACTGCTTGTTTAAGTCATGACAATCAAGAAAGAGGAAATGAGGAGAGTTCTATAAAAGCCTCTAAGGATGCATCGACAAGAAAACCCAGGATTGTTAATAGCTAGTGCAAGCTTCCACGTGGGAGTAACAACAACAGCAGCCAGTAAATAAAACTTAACTCCAATGTGTGTCAGGAGACTTATTCTGTGAGAAAACGCACTCTGATCCAAACAGCAGAGCTTTGTTGACCATGTGCGGAGGCCAGCGGAGAAGGTAAAGAGAACATGAAACGGAGGGTGGAATTTGACTTCAGCTTCTAATGACGCTGTTAAGGGCACAGTTTATGGGCAAAACTGATTCAGAACAATTTAATGCCCCAATTTCAGCACATATATTTGCAAGAAGTGCTAATGAGAAAAATATATTTTAAAACATAAATTGCAGGAAATGGTGCCTAAACTGATTTTAAATGGATTCATAACAAAGTTTGAAGTCAAGCTGTGTCTTAACTGAACTGGTTTGTCCAAAGAGAACAAGAAGACATTTGGACTGAGAAACAGCTTGTTAAAGACTGGACTCAAACCAGCAATCTCATGCTTGAAGGCTGGACAAAAAACAGCCCAGTTGAGAACCAGGTCATAAGATCAACTCAATTCAACTCAACTTTATTTATATAGCCCTTCAAAACAACCACAGCTGAACATAAATGGACAAAGCAACACATAAAAATACAAAAGATCCCATCTTTAATCACAGTAACAAACGAAACAAGCACATAATCTCATTGGTGGAGGTGATAATTTTCCTCAACCCTGACTAACACTGATCACTCAATACTGCTTGTCATGTATTTGTTTAGTTAGTGAAATTTGTTTTTTGTTGATACATGCAGCAACACAGCATCTCAGCAGAAAAGGATGTGGTGGATTTTGTCTCCCGAGTCTTTAAACTGGTGAAGTGCATCACTTGACGGTAAATAACATCTCAGCCTTTGATTTTCCAAAACAACAAGCTTAGCTGACAAGCTGACCGCAGCCTGTTTTATACCTTGTCAACTAAGTTCAGACTAATTCATGAGAATGTTTTCTTCAGCTTTCTTCAGGGTTGTGGAGCAATGTTAAGCAGTAGATTTGTTTATTTGTTGCATTTAAAAACAAAATGTAGTATTCAAAATTTTCATTTCCCACCACTGAACATAAAGTACCACTACCTCTCATCAAATGACATGGCATGTTTGTTGTCCCTTTCTAAGATTTATTTAACATTGATTTTTGTTTAGTCTCTATTCTAAATGGCTGATGTTTTCAATGTTTCTAAAGCGTTCATGATTAGAGTTATATTTTGTAGGAAACAACTGAAACACAATGAAACAGATTATAGTATATTTTAATTGTGTTAAGTAATCAAATCATATCAATGGGCCAATCTCTCCAACGAGTCCATCTGAAATACTTACCGAGGCAACACACATGAACACAGATTGCTTATAAAGACTAAGATTGTGACATCGTCATATAATTTATTCTAATTTCATTTCACAGACGCATACTGTAGACACAGACAAGAACCCACACGGCTCCAGTTGCAGCTTTAAAACATGCAGTTTTGCCCTCCATTTACTCTTACCAAAAGGCCATGGATATACGGGATGCCGCCAGAGTGCTCTACGAACTGGCCAGAGGTTAGATGGCTGATGTACCACTAAGTCAGCCTGTGACCTCATAAGTGTGTTTTGATCCCTGAGGCTGCACAACTCAGCATTATTTTTCTGCAACTGTAAACTCCAAAAACTAGAAAAGCCAACTAGCTTGATGTATGTTGAGTTTCAAATCATGTATGTTTCTGTGTTTTCAAATAAGACATTAAATAACTTCACAAAATGACAGCATGGTACTAGATGCTGTTAGATGGTGCTGACGTATGGAAATAGTGATTTGATGATCCAACCGAGGCCACCCGAGTTATACAAGTATACACAGTGCAATAGGCGATTTGAATAAAAGGTGCAAAATGCTCATGAGAAATCTCTTAAAAGAGATTGCTGCTAAGAGTAAACATACAGAAATATGAGAAACTAATGATTTCCATTTGGCATTTTATTGGCTCTTACAGAAGGCTTCTAGAGACAGAAATGCAGAAAATAAGAAAAAGCAATATGTCTGGATTGGAAAAAGAAAAAAGGTTGAAAAATAATGAGAACATAGATGCTGCTTGTGGGTAATGATGAGTCTAAATGTGAGGGCTAACCGCTCCAAAAAAACATGTGTGCCTGCCCTGTTAAGCGCCCTGTAAAATCTCGTGCCAAGGGAGGGTGCTGCAACAAACCACCACCCAGTAACCCTCCAGAAAGAGCTTTTAATCCCACCATCTGTGTCTGAGGGTTGATTTGTGTTTTCTATTTATTTATCAGAAACTCTGAACATTTATTCACATTTTATACTGCTTAGTCCATTTCAGGGTTGCGGGCAAGTTGGAGTCAATCTCAGCAATTAGCAGGTATAGGCAGAATACACCCTGGACAGGTCACCAATCCATCACAGGACCAACACAGACAGACAAACAACCACTCACGTTCACACTCACTCCTAGGGAGAATTTAAAGTGACTAATTAACCTAAAATGCATGACTGTACCCAGAAAGATGCAAAGTGCACACAGAAAGGCTGTTTGAACCCCTCGCTAGCCAAGGCTCGAACCAATGACCTGATTGCTGCGAGGCAGCGCTGCTAAGTACCACACCACCGTGCACTCTGAGCAGTCAGCAGCTAAATGCGGCTAATCTATTCCAGAAAGACTCTTCAAACTGTCCAAACATTCACACCCGTCCAAATGTACCTGTTGAACTGGGAGATGGACATTTATCCAGGAATTTGTTTTCTCCTCACATGGCTTAGCTTTGAAACTTGATGTAATTTGAACTTATCCTACAATCCTTAAACATTTACAGACACAGGAACAAGATGGCCTTTGCTAACACATCAGTAATGATGATAATTACCTGTAAAAACACATTTAAAAGCACTTCATTATGATACACAAGAGGTTAGATAATAGTATAGGACATGTTTTGCCATTTTTCAAAGCACCAGAGATGAAAAGTGTTTACTTACTTTAATTGTGATCAAAAGCACATTAGTGGATTTCTTTTTGCTATAACAATTGAAAGTAAGTAATTTAAATACTGGCATGACCTACACAATCTTTGATTTAAATTGAGAGCACTTTCATCCAACTTATGCACCTTTTTAAAATGTAGAACTCTTTGTCCAGGTGGATATAACTGGACAAATAAACATAGCTGTTTTATTTACAAAACCAGCCTTAACTCTGGTTCCAGTGGACATGAGAGAATGGGCCTTCATCATGTTGCTCAAGTTTTACTGGAGCTGCTTTCCGTTGTGTGTTTTTTTTGTTTTTCTGCCTTTAGTTTTGTTGCCAACAAGTTAAATGTAGCTTGATTAGGTCACTCAGCAGGCTTTATATAGGAGCTCTAGTCTCAGCTGGCTCCAGAGTTCCTGTGATGGGATTTGATCCAGAAAGAGCATAAGATGCCAGGACTTAAAAGAAGAAGAAGCCATTTACAACAAGAATAACCAGAAAAGATGGCATCCATATTCTTGAAAAAGCAGGAAGGTGGCCAGCACCTGCAAAATGTTAAGAACTGTAAAGCTTTCCAATTCACTACTTGTTATTGCAGTCAAGTAATCTATATTAAGTTACCTGGAAGAAGCTTAAATAAAATAATTGATTAACTATTCAATTTCCTTCCTGTTCTTGTATACTTGGACAAGGAAGGTGGTGCAAATGAGTTAAATGGCCGTCTATGAGTGTCTATCTGTACAGTGAAGAGTGGTGCAGTCAACTTTAAAGATGCGTAAGCAGTATTTACTACAGATATTGTGGATCTCAGTATCATCTCTAATCTGGCCCCTCTTTTGTGGAGGAATGTAAATGACTTGTTCCTTTTAGTTCTTCTGAAATCTTTTCTTTATGGTGGATAATAATACACCTACCACCTGGGAACTATTATTAACTTGGCCGGATGTTGTGAGGGAGTTTTTCTGCAGAGATCCTTCACCACTGAAGCCTACCAGGGATTCCCAGGTGTTTTTATGTTGCAGAGTTTATCAGTGCATTGTTTTTAATTTGGCCACTGTTAATATTCATTTGATCTCTCTGATGCATTTTTTCATTTATTCTTTTTATGTTTGCAACCCTAAAATGAGCCTGTTTTAACTCCTTTACCAGACTTACTACTAGTAAAGTAAAAAAGATGTAGCCCACACCCTGATATAGTTTTTGAACCTTTAATTAAATCATATATTACAGTCCACAGAGTAATGGGTAATACATGCTGTATTAAAAAGCCATCTTTATTATTATATCTATTTAGCTAAAGGAAGTTTAAGGAAGTCCCTCTGGGTAACCTTCTCTGNGACGGCAACAAGCATGCATTTTAATGCCTAAACCAAACAATTTGTAAAGCAAAGCAGAAAAGTCAGGAATCAGAAGGGAAGAATGAAAAGTACAAAGACTAATGAAAACATTGCAATAAAAGTCTCGGAGTCCTTAAGGCGGATTTATACTCGCGTGGCATCNGGGCCTTTGCGGACCTTCGGTGGTGATGCAGACGCCATTCGAATAAAACCCACCCAGGTATTAAGGCTTAAGATGTCAAAGTATTGATAAAGAATGTGATGATGAATCAAAATGTAAGCCGTCTTTGTGTAAGGAAAATATGGTAACTGAANACGTGCGGTCAGTTACGACGTAGCTGATGCTTGTGAGTTTGCTCTCGTGCTCGAGTGTAGGGGGTACAGTTTCTCCTCCCAATCTGAAGGTGGCAGCAGGGGTGGTATTGGCCGGTAAACTCACCAGAGTTCTTTTGATGGTTCAGTTCGATAGATAATTTCTGTTCTAAAACAACAATGGCATCCAGTATGGTTCAGTGTCTTTATTAGCTTGTGGAATAAAAAGAAGAAATAATCCAATCAGCCTCTCATCAACTTGATCCACTGGTTATTGTTTGTAAAAGCGGTGGTTAGCGCACATATTCAGCAAGAAGATCCAGAAATCCGGCAACACGTGATCATAAACTGACCAATCAGAAGGAAGTCCCTCTGGGTAACCTTCTCTGTAGCGGGGGTGCACGTCAGGTCTAGAAGAGGTACGCGTCAAGCCTCTGCGGTGGTGATGCAGACGCCATTCGAATATAAACCCACCCAGGTATTAAGACTTAAGATGTCAAAGTATTGATAAAGAAAGTGATGATGAATCAAAACTTAAGCCTCCTTTGTGTAAGGAAAATATGGTAACTGAACAATTTTTAGGTCTTTATGTGCAAGTTGACATGAGAAGAGGTTTGTGTTATTTCTAATACCTTCCTACAACTTGAATGCACATTTGAATAAAACTAAGACCTGTACTTTTCAAGAAATATCTAAAAATATATCAATGCAGTTAGAAATTTGATAGTTTAAAACTTACCTGTTTCAATAATTTATAGGATAAAAAACACTCCCTTAGCCCATGGACACACTATGAATCTGCATTTTTAGCTGTATGTAAATGTGCAATCATAGCTGCTCCTGCAGCTCTCGCCTTCCCTCTAGGTGTCTCAGAAGTGACATGAATCCTTAGAAATCTGTTACTACTTGATCTACCGCCACTGCTGTGTAATACTACTCGCTTGACTCATAGTCAGCTTGACTCAGTAATCATTTTCTGTGCATGTCAAAAAACAACACAGACATAGCACCGAGACTTCTGAGCATGTGTTATGGGATGCATTAACATGTTTACTCCCTATCCATACATGGCTGGATATTTTTGACTCAGGCTGCCGCAGTTTACCCAGATGTTTCCCTCCAGCTGCCTGAGTCACTGTTGGACGTGCTACAGTGATACAGGAAAAGATAAAATTTAAAAAAAGAGGAAGACTGGAAAGAATGGGAGAGGAGAAGGGAAAGTGACCTATTCATTCAAAAGAGAAAAGGTTATCTGTGACAGCTGGAGGGACAGAAATGTGCCAGGTGTGTGTTAAGTCTCCCCTGCTGCTTTTCTCATTAAAAATATCACAGAGGAAAAGATAGACTGAAAAAGAAAAAAAAAAAAGAGCCAAGAGGGGGGGTAAAGGTCAAAGGAAAATACCAGTAAAGGATTTGGAAGGGATGGAATAAGAGAAAATTCCAGTCATGAAACAGAAAAAAAAGCATTCATAGAGGAATGCTGGGATTGGAAAAGAGAAGGACGACAGTGACAGGAGACGGAGTGGAAAACAGAAATCCTGGAAAGATGTGAAAAGGAAAGATTGAAGAAGAATAAAGGACAGAAAGATGGTGTGCTAAACAAAACAGAGCAGACAAAAGGACTGCTGACAGACAGCTAAAGAGAAACAAACAGCAGAAATCTGAGGTGGAGGTAAAAATGATCCACCGCCATCAGACACTCAAAAGATCCCTTGTGTGAGAGTGTGTTTTTGATTGGGCGTGTACATCAATTATTATGGAACAACTTTGACTTGTGGGTGACTTGTGGGTGACTTGTGGGTGAGTCCTCAAGATTAAGTTTTGATTATAGTGAAAAATCTTTTGACAGAATCTTCAACAAGAACATTGATGCTTCTCATTTTAATGCATCTGTGAGGCTACTGAATAAAACAAGCAATGGATTAGTTTAGCTTGGCAGAATGACTGAAAACAATGGGAAAGACCAAGTCTAGTGTTAAAAAAAAAGAAATCATAAGAACAAACTGGTTCAACTTGTAAGTTTACCCTGTTGTGACATGAGTGTACCTGCTCATGTATATATAATTCAACAGGTTGTTATAAATCAAACAGTAAGTCTACATAGTAATAATTCTTAATATACATGTGTCATCTTCCACACAAAGACAGGAAAAAATATTTCAGTATGGAGTAAAAGCTCTGCAGTGCAAGGAGACACATTTTATTAATACTATCTAAGAGTTGAAAAGTTCAGTAATCCTTAGGAAATAATATCAAAGTCAAATACACAAACGTTGGAGGGCAAAAACATCCTGACAGCATGCGTTTGTGTTCATTTTCTTCTTTTATGTGACATGAAGCTACAAGTGAACTGTTGCTCTTTTTGGATCATTTAACAAACCTTTCTTTGAACCAGCAAAGGTTCAAAAGAGTGTTTGCGTGCATGTGTGTGTGTATGCATGCATGTGTGTGAAAACGCTTGTGCCATACCGGCATAAGAGGAGGAAGATAATATTTTTGAGAAATCTTAAAATGAAATGTTGCAATAATAGAGCAGTGGGAGGGTTTCTGGGATTAATTGCATGAAGTAATTGAATTATGGATATTAGTCGATTTAAGTCTTGATGTGCTAAATTTCTAATAGCTCTAACTCCTAATCCCTAAAACACAGAATCCAAGGTTAAATTACATAATTATGTAACAAAATTCCATTACAAAGCAGAAATAATCAATAATCATTTGTGACAAATCAGCAGTTTTTGACTTAGGTGGTGGGTCCCACCCAAATACACTCCCGGTGCAATATGATGCTTTGCACCGTCAACACAAAAACAATTAATTAATAATGAATGAATTGATGAATCTAATTTTCTTTTTGTGAATTTCTTCCTGCTACAATCATGAACTTGAACTTGTTTTGCAGTAAGTCTAACTTTTCTTGGTGTTTTGGAGTGAACACTGTGACTGTACTTCCAGAGGAGAGTATTTTTAACCGGTGTGGCTGTACTGTAAACACCAGCCGCTCTGTGTGTTCTCACTCCAAGATTTAAACACCACGGCCGACAGCAGATTCCCAGTGGCACGGAAGGTAATGAAATACTGTGTGTCAGACAAAAAAGCAAGGAGAGCAAAAGGGAAAGAGAACATTGGAAAGCATAATATCGTCTGAAATATTTTCCCAACTTTAACCGAGTGGTCATTAAGAAATCTCAGCAGTGTGGGGAGAATGATGCAGTAAAAAGGAACTAATGCAAAAAAATGTGAGTGAATCACATCAGTGGAAGCTGAAACATATGTTAAGATAATCTTAAATTTTTCTGCATTTCTTGGTTTAATTCAAAAATCTCATGGTTCAGAATCCTGTGTTAGACCAAAAATCACTGCCATGTTTCCAACTTGGATCAGGCGGAGTGAGCTGGAGTGCTTTCTCCTGTTAACACATTATTTCTGATTGGCTGAACAGACCACAGACTTGTTGACCTTTAGCTGCAATGCTGCTACAGTGACAGGAAAAATTGAAAGAAAAAAAAAAGAAGACTGATGAGCTGTAGCAAAAGCATCATGACTGTGACAAAAAAAGATAAAACAGCAGTGAGAAATATGTCGGCATCCCTTTGTCAAGAATGTCAGCAGATTTAACCAAGACAGGTTTTTTGCATCCTTTTATGCCATACAGTACTAAAGCTGAGGAAGTTGGGGTTTCTTCCAAAAGGCAATTAGTTCCTCTGCTATGTAGCTGTCACAAGGGAATATTCAAAAAGTTCTACTTAGATCAGCCAAAGCCTAAATGGTATTTTAGCCATCACTTTGTTTTGAAAAAGCCAGTATGGTCTTCGTGGCTGGAACAGGTGCAAATATAGTAACACTGCTCATCCGGCTCGTTAGTATTCACACCTCCTTCACAACGGCAACTTCTCTTCCAGATATGGGAATCGGCACACAACGGGTCAGACCACCCATGACAGCACATTCGCACAGCCTCTCAAACCAATCTCAACTAAACTTCCTCCCCTGTTGTTATGAGTCAGCCCCCTCTTGCTGCCTCTGTTCTCCCTGATGCTTTAGCAGTGTCACAGCCACTCAAAGAGAACTGAGTGTAAGCCAGAGGTCCGACCACTGACATCTTGAGCAACGATGCTAGACATAAACTAATGTGTGAACTTCTACTGGAGACACTGGAGACAAACGATAGTACAAAATGAAAAAAGAGGGTAAACAGCAAACAGAATAAGGCCCACCCAGATACTCCAGCTCTCCAACTTTCCTCATTTGAACTCATTCCTATTATTTCCTAAAGGTATATCAAGACAGAGCAGATGCACCAAACAAGAAAATACACAACATGAGGCCTTGATTATTATCTGTAATCCTTAGTATAAACCAAATCAGAATTCAGAATCAAAACCAGAACAGAATCAACAGGATGTTTTTTTTGTTGTTGTTCTTTAAGTGGGGGAGTGTGTCTGGCAGTTGTCTGGACTTCCGGTAAACACATGCACACTTTCCAAGATAACGTTTCAGCAACATCAGAGGCCTGCAAAAATAGCAGCCAGCAAGATGAGTTGTATTTACAATGAAGAGCATTTCTCTGATAAAGACAAGTGAGATTTTTTTATCTTAGAGAAAGTACACCAGGACAGACGGACAGCAGAAAAGTTTTACTGAAGAATCAGCTTTCAACAGGTATATGTATCGATGGATGTGCTGTTAAATGTAACTAAATTCAAATGAATGGACTGAGCAAGCTTTTTTTTAGGAGGTATAAAGGCCTGGCAAATGCAGCTCTATATGAATCTTCATGGATGAGTGAAGAAAAATCCAAACAGCATCATCTCTTCGTTTACCTGCAACGTTCAGTTGTCCTTAAAATCATTTGATTACCCAGGGCTGTGTAAGTTGGGCAGCTGCCAAATGTGATAAAACAGATAACTCCATATCTATCAGTGGTGGCGACACTTCATCAGCTGACATAGTAGGCGCCTCGCTGCAGCCTGTCATCCGATGCTGCGATGGCGGCGATCGATGTAAAATGTCAGCATAAAGAACAACTGGCAAAGCAAATGTCTCACCTTGTTCTCATCTTCATCAAGGAGGACAAATAAGAGTCCTTGACAGTTCCAAATCATGGACAGATTAAGATGAGGCCTGAGATGAGTGCAAGTTTTGCCAGCGAAAAACAAGACTTGCAATGTCACCTATTAAATTTATAAGAGCATCATTAGCACTGACTCTGCGGACTAGCGCCAGAGCTAAAGTAACCAAAGTACTGCAGAAAGCAGGGTGACGTGCTGCAAAAGTCTTGTTTTCAATTCTCTATAGCTGAACATCTGTTGACACAAAACTACCATGCACGTAGAATCAAGTAGGATTCGTTAGATTAAACCTGAACTGGTATGATTAAGGCAAGACAACATGCTGACAGTCATTTTTGATTTTAGTAGAAAAATTACAGTATGTTCAGAAATTCATGACTTCCTCAAAGCTACTTTATGAATTTTCTCCAGGTTGGTAGGCGCAGCTTGTGGTTTTTTCTCTCAAATTAGTTGCAGATATGTCCCTGAGCGATCATATGTTAGAACAATAAAGAGTTATATAATGATGAATTATTAAAGGTAGACTAGCCTGAACTGATTCAGACTGTTATCCAAAATTAGCCTTGTATGGGAAGCTTAAGTGTGCCCTTCACACACCGATACACACCCTGATAGCAACCTGCTACAGTTCGTTGTACTGCCTTTTACAGGCTGAGCCAAAGTGCTGCAGTCGTTTAGTAAAAAGTGACACTTTTATTCACCAGGATTACTCTAAATGTTAATATTTAAACACAAATAGAGCAAAGGGTCTCCGGCTTCAGACAGCGAAGCAGAATTGTCTTAAGATTCAGTTGGACTTCTTCCATGAATTTCCACAACAAATACTTTCACATAAGATCAATCCCCTTTTTTCCGTTAGTGGAAGTTATTTATTTACTTACATTCATTTCCCTTCTATGTCTTGGTAAATCTGCTAAATAAATTATTCTGTTATTAACCTGTTTCATAACAGGTCACTGAATTTTATTCTAACATTTAGACCACATGAAAGGTTAGAATAAAAAGAATAAATAGCTCCAACTTTGGGAAACACCACCCAAGCTTGGATTTGTTTAACCTCTGGCAAACAAGCCAACACATGCTGGCACTATTGTATATACAGAGGTGGGGGCTGCATGTGCACAAACAAGCATGAACTCATGTAAACCAGCCATGCACACACACATGCACGCACAGTCCCACACTTGATCCCGCTTGATAAGGGGACTCCAAACAAAACAAGTTGGTTAATATGTAGGGGTAAAGACAGCATTTACTTAACTTTTTGTCCAATGTTTCCTCTGAAAAGCATGTGAGAAAAGCTNACTTTCTGTCCAATTTTTCCTCTGAAAAGCATGTGAGAAAAGCTTCTAACTACACTACACAATTAGACAGACTAATTACTCCCTCCATACCACCCATTCCTTACCAACACTGACAGGCTGGGGCAAGCAAGAGATTTCTTCTATGAGCCTCCCAAA
>CM047997.1:11970648-11983941 GCA_026261665.1 Melanotaenia duboulayi | reverse complement strand
CTTTGGGAAACACCACCCAAGCTTGGATTTGTTTAACCTCTGGCAAACAAGCCAACACATGCTGGCACTATTGTATATACAGAGGTGGGGGCTGCATGTGCACAAACAAGCATGAACTCATGTAAACCAGCCATGCACACACACATGCACGCACAGTCCCACACTTGATCCCGCTTGATAAGGGGACTCCAAACAAAACAAGTTGGTTAATATGTAGGGGTAAAGACAGCATTTACTTAACTTTYTGTCCAATKTTTCCTCTGAAAAGCATGTGAGAAAAGCTTCTAACTACACTACACAATTAGACAGACTAATTACTCCCTCCATACCACCCATTCCTTACCAACACTGACAGGCTGGGGCAAGCAAGAGATTTCTTCTATGAGCCTCCCAAAAGACAGAGACTATAGAATGGTGTACCGATTGCACCCTTGAGGCAATTTAGCTGATGCTCCGTCAATAGGAGGCTCAAGTTCTGAGCTAGGAAGACTATGAAGGGCAGGGGTCAGAGCCACAACATGCCTGGATAATTAAACAGGGAACAAATTAAATATCAAACCATCTGAGGTAGAAAGATGAGAAACTCAGAGTTTCTAAAGTATGATGAGAAATAGATACACGGACTGAATCAGCATTGAAATTAAACTCCAACAAGCTCCAAACATCCCTTTTAATAGGCCAGTCTGGAGGTTTTTATTTATTCTTTTTAAGAAAAAAGAAAACCAGTTGTCTAAACAAGAGTAAAGAGTAAAGCCTAAGTTGCCAGTTCAGCAACAGGTTAATGATGAACCCCTCTCTCCACCCCTCACCCCACTCCCACTTTGCAGTCACCCTGCAGGCGAGTTGGACTCAGTCACAGACACACTGGGAGGATTTAGAGGCAGGAAAGCACTGACCCTGGGCTTTGATGTCTCTTGCCTGCGTTTCCTCTGGGTCACAAGGAAAATCTGCAGCTTTGCTCTGTATCAGAAGTTTGAGAGGCAAAATAAATAAATAAATAATCCTTCTTAGAAAACAATTTATTGTTCTCTGTCAGTTAATCTTGGGAAATAAAGACAACCAACAACTGTTTGAAGGGAGGAGGAGGGATTAACTGACCAAACAGGAAAGTTTCAGTTTGTGCTCTGACAGCTCTGGATGTGGGATGGGCCGTGGCACTGCTGAAACTATTTGGCGGGGAGGTTTGAAAACTCCTTCCTCCTCAGCGTAGACCAAAGCTGCCTTTGCCGGCATATTAGGTGAGCCAAAGTTTTACAAAAGGAAAGAACAACACAGGAGACGGAAGTAAAGAAACTTGATTAAAAAAAAAAAAAAAAAAGCTCTCCAAACGTTTAATGACTTTTCCTGCCAATGAAGGGCAGACATGGAATAAATGCATCAGTGAACGCAACTGAAGCCACCAGAACACAGCAGAAATATGTGCAGACTAATTGAGCACAAGGATGAGGTAAGACGTAGCAAGTGATTCATTACTCATCTGGTTTCCCGTTTTAGTCAGTGATAAAAAGAAACCAAAAAAACAGCTACATCATCCCACCGCAGCACATGAGTCACCTCTGTGTATAACTCTGTTGGAGACACCTGCTCAAACCCAGAGGGGACAGAGAGCATGACAGTCTCAGAGAGTCTGACACTGTTGGCTCTTTCATCCCTGACAGCTGTAGTGCCACTACACTGCCTGCACACTCAGGAGCACCAAACAAGGGTTCGTCTTCACTAACCTTGCAGATCTTGCTCTCTTCCGTCTCTGCTCTGGACTTTCCTTCAGGTATCCTCTCCTGCTGGTACGCAGACTTGACTGTAAGCTGGCAGGAGAGCCCTGGGGCAACCTCACTGGGCCTGAGCTCCTGCTGCCGGGTCATGCAGCTCTGCGAGGCGGCCGCTCTGACAGTGCTAGTGATGGGGAGTGCGGTGTGCATCGGCTTGGTGCCCATCACAGACGGTTGCCTCAGCTTTGAAGCTACACCAACAACTGGCATTGTCCCTCCCAGGCAAAAAAAAAATAACTACAATAAAATAATAATAACTCTGCAGTGGATGAAAAGATGGGGGGAACAGGAAGAAAACCTGTCTCTTCAGATGTCTATCACAAAAAGGGAAGGGAAACAAAAAAAAAAGAAAAAAAAAAGTTGAAACAGCAGCTGCCTCTCAGATTGAGAGGAAAGCAACTGTGCTCATTCTGTGGCCTACAACAAGCAGAACTCACAGAAACTGAGAAGGCTTCTCCTTCCTCCCGTTCACTCCCTCCTCCTTCTCCTCCCACATGCAACACAGCTCCCTCCCCTTCCCTCACTCTCACTCTCCCTCTCTTTCACTGTCAGAAGTGCACCACAGAGTCAGCAAGAGCCGTTCAAGGGGGCATGAACTCCGCTGGAAGGTACAGCCACAACCACCCAGCATAACTGTGATTACAGGGACCTGTGTCAGTGTGTGTTTATGAAGAAATAGACGTGCTCCTTCTGTGTGTATCAAAAACTGCTTTTGTCTTTGATGAGTGAAAAATCATAAAACTGGGAGAGGGTAAGGCCCCAATCACATGTCAAAAAAAGAAAATATAAGAGTTTAAATGTGGGAGGATTCTTGCAGGACCAGGAAGAAAAGAAGTAGCTACGAAACCGGTTTTTACTGAGACTAGAATGGACCTCTTTTTAACCTTCCTGAACGGGAAAAATGACTCAGCTGCACATGTCACAAGCTATTAAAATAGGACCAAAGATTTAAATACGTCACGTTTGCCTCCTGTCCAATCAGAACCCTTCCCAACCCCCGGATCTTAACAGGAACTGAATAAAGGCGATTAAACGTGTTTTCCATGTAAACAAACATTCAGAATGACCATTTTCATGGAAACGAGAAGGAGAATACTTTAATTAAATTTTAATTCCAAATTTTTTCATTCTGAATAATTAATTCCCAATTAAAAAAAATCATGTAACCGTGATTATTGTCTACATCCGATAATTCCAGTTCTGGTTTGCAGGGGGGCTGGAGCCTATCCCAGCAGCCACTAGGTGAGCGGTAGGGCACATGCTGGACAGGTCACCACTCTATGGCAGAATTTGTAGTAAACGAGCACTATTTTTTTCTTTGGTCTTGGTCTGTTTTTTTTTTTTACCTGATAGTCTGCTTGTAATATGAGTAGTATTACCAAATGGAGCTTGAGCAGGCAGTGGTTTCATAAAGATCGACTGGAAAGCAGAATAAAATGTTGTTGCTGTAACAGTTTTAAAACTGCTGTCCATTGTCCAACAAAGATTTGGCTCTTTACAAGTTTTTTTTTTTTTTTTTTTTTTTATATTCTTTTAAGCTTTGGGCCTATCTTTTAGGGTTCTGCCTAAAAATTAAAAACCCATAATGACATGAGTATATCTCTGCAACTACAGGTCAGGTTAAATACTTTTGGAGTCACAGTAAAGAGAATGTGTGCAAGATCTGTTAAGATGTATAAATATCAATATTTGTGGTACTGGTGAAGAATAAATAAAGATAGCACATAACGCAAATGAAAAAAATTTCTAGGATCACCTAAAAATAAACGAAAACCTTAAGGATAAATATAAATATTTCTTTGGAATGATGTAGCTATAGCTCTAAACCTCTATTAAATCATATGAGAATATATGGTTTTAGTTCAGACTGCTTGCGTGAGAGCTCAAAAAGTGGCTATTTTTTGCACAGTTTGACACCATCTGTTCTCAACTTCCTCTAATATCAAAAGGTTAAATATTATATGAAACATTGATTGAAAGAGGAAGATGCCATTTATCAATAAGCATGGTGATCCAGTGGTTCAAAACAAAATGCTAGAATAACATTAGAATATGGCTTATACTGCCTCTCAGGATTAATGCTAAGATTAATTAAATGAGTTTACACTAACACTGCAGCACTAATACATCTGTGTGAGAGGGTTTCAAAAGATAGAACTGCATGTGTTATTAGATCAAATGATTTAAAACTAACTTGATTTGCACATATTTTACTCTCACCCATTTTGAGGGATTACTACTCAACTGAAAACATAAAAGTTTTACCCAGAAAGGCTGCATCTGGTTCAGTTTAGAGAGGCGAAGAGATATGCTGAAGTTAAGAGGGGCACACTGCACAGTCTTGGCAAACTGGAACTTTTTAACACAAACTTGTCCAGTAAAAAGAACACATGAAGGAAGGAGAATCAAACACAGGCCTTGTCCCACAGTTGTGACTTAATACAGTCTCCTTTTTAGTTTTGTAGGTGGGCTTGAACTCTGACCTATACAACTCAGACGATCAAATGTTAGAGTAAACAGTTCCCTGTAGAGACCTGTTCAGAATGGCCTGCTTATTTTACACAGTGCTGCTTCCTTTTCTACTCAGTTTCATATGGCTTTAGGGTTTTGCCCTGATGTTACTTTCCTCCACCCAGAATAGCACCAGCTTCTCCAACATGTTTTCAATCATGCACCAGGGGCTATCATGACAGGCCTAAAACAACAGGATACCACGTGAATGAACGGCACAAGTCCAAATCTGACTCCAACCGCTGCTGCTTGCCCAATTGCAGAAATAAGAGTGTGCTTGGCAGGCATCCATCTTCCCAGGACAACCTGGAACTGTTGGGACACTCACGTCTTATGAGGATCCAGGGTGTTGAGCTAAAACAAGCTCACACCAAAACCTCAAAGCCCTTTGACTTACCTCTGGTTACAACTGTTTTTTTGGGAAAAAATAAATAAATAAATAAAAAAAATGCTTTTGGACATCAGGACATTTTCGGTACCAGCAGGAAAAAAGACTTCCGTTGTAATTTATTGCCAAAAGATTCTAATTTTACACCTGGGAATGTACAGAA
This sequence comes from Melanotaenia duboulayi, assembly GCA_026261665.1. Lineage (NCBI taxonomy): Eukaryota > Metazoa > Chordata > Actinopteri > Atheriniformes > Melanotaeniidae > Melanotaenia > Melanotaenia duboulayi. The sequence goes on along the minus strand of CM047997.1, from coordinate 11,979,110 downwards.
GTCAACTTTAGCCAAGCAGATCTGTTTTTTAAAGCACATTTTATTGTCATTTAGTTTGTGTTTGTGAAGCTGCAACAGCAATCGAAAGGCTGCTAAAAGTACCAGTAGTATATTAATGTCTATTTTTTCTTGTAATTAGGTTGGAAACTATGGGCTGTTTTTAAAATACAAAATAAACTATTGACATCTCATAGCAAAAATTGTCTATTTTAAAACCTAAAAATAGAAATAAAAATGTGTTTTTTAAAGGTCTTATATTATGCAAAATTCACTTTCTGAAGGTTTTCAAACAGTCATTATATGTGTTCTCATAGCCTGTGTATGACGCCCAGAAATGAGAAAATCCTGTCACCTCTCTCACTTGCTTGCTCCACTTTTTAGTGAATGTGTGCTGAAACAGGTGAGTCTGACATCTTTCCCCTTTGTGACCTCATGAAAGAAAAAAAAAAACACTCCTCAGGGTAGTGGAATCTGCTATTGACTGAAATTAAGGACCAAGGCAGATTTTGGGGTAATACCCTTTGAAAACAATGTTGTTGGACCTCTGACACCCATTTAACAAAATAGAAAGGTAGAATATGGGACCTTTAAAAAATGGAAACAAATTTCCTGTTGTACATATTTATAAAAAAAAATACAAGCCTTATTTCAAAAGGTCTGGTGACAGAGTTTTATTCGTTTTATTTAGCTGGCTGAGGGAAAAATGGGTAATAGATTTAGCAGCCGTTTTCTCTTTAAACAGCAACAGTTACAATATTTATTAATATATATCTCTATATATATTATCAAATATTTATGACAAAGGATAAAATTTTCAGGATTTACTAACTAAAAGGTAAAAAGTCAGCAGGATGAATTTAAAGCTGTGAAGCTGCTTCCTTTCTAAACACAGAAGAAATATGTGATTTTACCTTCTACTGCCATTTCTGAATGCTCATCAACTCGCTCAATACACTTACTTTGACTTTCTAATGTGGTCAAATGAGCCAGCACTTAAAGATTGGCCATGCATCTTTAAATGATGACTCACTTGACCACAGTGGTTTTCCTCATGCTTCCTTGTTGTGTCTCCTGTTGCACATGTGTGCAGGAGAGTTTTGTGGATGGGTGGGAATATTGTGCTTTCAACTTTAGGCCCATTTATTATATATGCTAAAGACAGATATGGAGCCTCTTATCTGTTTTCTGCATCCTTTACATGCATAATTTGGTCTCTTTTTGGGGCCCTTGCTAATCCGTATCCTGATGAACTCAGTAATAGTACTGAAAATCATGGGGGCAGTGTTAAGTGGTACAGCTCACGTGTGACCCATGAAAAGAACAAAAAAAGGAGAAGCCACACAAAACACCATTATCTACTGCACTGCCACTTATTATGCATCTTTCTGACAATGTGCATTGTCATGGTCTCCTCCATGTTTGTTACTATTTGAATATGAAGTTGGAACTTGGAGGTGAACTCTGCACTACCGTATGGTGGATGTATCTAACAACCACACCAACGTAAGGGATGCATGTAAGTATGAGGGCAGGAATGTTAGAAATGGACGTACCTAATTGCGTACCTAAAGTGAGCACAAATGGGTGTTTACAAGGAAACTAAATCATTTACAATTTCTCAAGGTTAAACTTGAAGCAACGTGGGGATAAATTAAGTATTTTTAATTTTCTTTAGGTTTTTTATAACCTGGTCAGTGTGAGGATCAAACCTGCTTCTTTAGTGTTAGAAAAGATCACGGCTAGAACCTAAAATACCTCAGTTTCACAATGTAACCGTCACCATCTTTGATGTCATGTTTAACCATTGCATGCAGTGGATCTTTAAATATAATTATACAGGAAGACATTACCTGCTTGCATGCATATTTTTGAGGACAGGGACAGTCAGGGACAACATGCTGAGACATGCTAAATCCAGCTCCTTGTGTTATGTAAAGGCAATATTATTAATAACTAATTCATAAAAGCTCAAATCTACATGCACGATTCCTTTCTTTTATAAAGTAATACATTTAAAGTTGTTTTAAATTGGATCCTTTTTCAACCTATTCAACTTGACAACGTTTTGTCATGTTCAACTCAATGTTTGTGGATTTTTTTTGCGTTAGAAACCAAAACAAGTTGTTTAGTAATAACAGCAGATATGTCTGGGCTATGGAATTAATTTTGTCATGTGTTTATTATCTGTTCCAAGCAACAGATGGCTGGCTGGTAACCTGGGCTGATTAATGTATGTGTATGTCGTTTATATGAAAGATACTGCCCAGGGTCACATGACGTCAGCACTGATGTGCCGTGGTTGTAAAAACAAACACGCCGGGGTGCTGGAGATAAGAAGGGTCAAACCCCTTCCACCCTTCTGTCATACACACAAACACACACTCCCACAATCACACAAATTAAACACACATTCCCTCAGGAGGCGAGATAGATAGTCACGCACCTGGTCCTGTCATAATGCTATCAGTCGACCGCACGTCAGACAGCATGGAAAATAAAACAAACACACATGCTGGCACACACACATAAGAGGCATGATCAGCGGCTTAGTGAACACATGCATGTGCCATGAACTTACATCAAGTGTAAGTTGGTAAGATTTAAACTAACACTCACTTTCATCCTCTCTCTGTCTCCCCTCCATTAAGGATCCACAAAAAGATTCCTGCTTGTCAGTCGACCTTCAGCTTCTCTGTGGTCAACCACCCACTCAAAAAACACACAATCAAGCAAAACACTGGAGCATCAGGGGAAAAGTCTGCTTATTTCCCACATCCTCAAGTTCACATCAGTTCTGCACTGATGTTCACATCAAATGTTTACAAGCATTGTTCAAAATGAATTCCAGATGTAAAGAAAGTCATATCAAGTAAAGTTGACACTGTGCTACAGGAAAAAAAGTTTACTTCTCCATGAACAAACGGCCTTCTTTTTTTCTTCATAACTATGTTAAATGTAATTAAATATACTTAATAAATCAACTTAAACTGGGCTAACATGCAGCCCTGAGAAGGATGCTCTCTTCTGTGTTTCTGTGTGTTTTCTTCTCCGTGATCTGAAATTGACTGAAAAACAGCTGAAACAGCCAAAATAATTCATAGAAGTTAAATCATTGTCTGAATTTTCAAATGGAAATGTTTCTTTTTGACATTTTTATCTGTAAGACTGGTTATAACTTCCAAACTGCAGCTTTTCTCTGTCTTTTGTGCATCTTCAGCAGCTCGTGTGTAGATTATAATATAAAGCTTGAGGTTTTGGACAGGAAAGTGGGTGCATTTATGGGATGGTGGAATTCTAAAAATTCCCTGTTTTTTAACTGTAGATATAAACAAGACATTAAGTGCAAATTTGATTAATCAAAAGTAATTAAGGCTTCCTGAATTCCTCTCTCAGTTGTGCTGTTTTGACCATAATGTTGTGGACAAACAACTTTACTACAATAAATGGAAAGGAGGTATGTGGATTGATTTTGGCAGCAGGATTTCCCCAGCGCTCCGACTGGGACATTTCCAGCTCTTCCTCTTCCTCTAGTATGTACAAAGAAATACGAGGCTTCCACTTTCTTTTTTGTTCTATCAGTTTTTTACGCATACAGTACTTGCACCTGACAATTGTTCCAGCGCATATTTCACATTAAATCCAATGATAAATTGATCCCAAATTTTTGACAGGTCGTGTATTTCAACACTACATACTGTAATCAGTTTTGCTTGTCACCAAAGTTTCCATTTATTTTACTTCCTTGCTCACTTCAAATCACATTTAGTTACTTTACATTTCTGAACTCATTTAATCACCTCCACTTCAATCCCCCCCTTTAGTGCTTTAATGACATTAAAGTCCTCCAGTTCATGTTACTTCATGGGCTGCACCGATATTGTAGTACACCACTTCGGGGTCAGAGTTTGAGTCCAGATTTATGGCTTGAATGGTCGGCACTAATCTGTGCTAGTTTTGATTTCCATTCCCTTGTTATGCAGGAGTGAAACCAAAATAAAATACATCATTCCTGTACAACGACACAAGGACAAAGTGAAGAAGGAGAAGATCACAACTATACATCACTTTTATGTCACTTCTGCGTAGTGGCATTTTTTCGATGGCTAGTAATTACTACATAGTTTATCAATGACAAACATACTGTATATTATAAAGACAAATATACTACATTAAAGTGGGTGACATTTTTTGCAGCAGAGTTCATGTTTTGTTACTCACAAAGGGAACTCACAAGTGCTCTTTGTCATACAAACATGCAGCTCTGCTTGCCATCAAAGATCCATCATTTTATTGACTACACCTCAACAATTCTCTGGAATAAACCCCCCAAGAAGAAGAAGAAGAAAAAAAAAAAGAATAATACATTTACACTCATGACATGAGTAAGCCAATGACTTTTAATTCTTGTGGTTGGATCAAACCTACAACCAGCAGGAATCTAAATGTTTTACCATTTTGTGAAAGACTTGTCTTCTGTGAATCTTAGATTTCACAGCTGGATTTGATAAAGTGCAGAATGGGACTCTCCCCTTTAAAACAACAAGCAACAGAGGGGATGTGGAGCTGCACCAAATTCTGGTAAAGCTCTACAAGAGGGGAGGAGGGATCTAGGAGAAAGCAACAACCAAATACATGGTGATATCAAACAGACCTATTGATCCGGGGAATAAGAATCAAACAGTTAATGAACTTTTTCTTTCTTTCTCTTTTTTTGTGCGTGTAGAGCTGTTAGATATGCACAGCTCTGAGGGTAAATTAAGAGTGAGACAGAGTTACAACAGTGTCTTAAGGGCTTCTATGGTGATGAGGAAATGGTCCCTACAATGATAAAAATCTAGGCTTTAATAAAATAACATTACATTTGTGGAAATCTCCTCTTCCTCTTTTCTTCTTCCAGAAAACAAACATTACAACTGACATATTTTTTCCTGGTTGTGATCATAACTTTTTAAAATACAGTTTTGTAACTTTATCCATTTTATATAGCATGACCAGAATCCTTCCTGTTCCTGACCAATGATGTTCCCAGGTCAATTTGACCCGGTGCATGTTCTATCAATATTTAGTGCAATGGAATTCCTTACCTCTCACAGGTAATGGTTCAANTAATGGTATGCCTTACCTCTCACAGGTAATGGTTCAATTAGGATAATTCACCAGTTTTTCATAAAAAATAAATACATGTTCAAACTAAATGTATTTTGTCCAGCTCCTTCCACTTCTCCCAAAAACACACCTTCCTTTCTAGATTAGTCATTTCCAGGATGATTTTCTGTATTGAATTAGGAGTTAAGCATGAGCAGATCAAAAGCTGACTTGATGTCTGTCACATGAGTCACTGCCATCCTAGTGAGCCCTGGCACTCTCTTATGTTTCCTGCAGACAGTTTTGCCTGACGCATAGTTGGGGATGAATACCACTGTATTTCACCATTTTTTTGACATGAATGTCTTGCTTGGGGGAATAGGAATTTCAATTCCCTCATCTGGTTCAAAATCAAAATCATTAGAATCAGAATTTAGCTCAAGATAGTCTTCATCTTCAGACACATCCTCCTCTATTTCACTGCCATGATCAAAGAGGACTTCCAGAGCCTCCTGGACTGTCAAGTAAAGGTAGAACATGCAGCTTCCACAAAGAAAGTTCTTTTGTTTAAAAGTTTTTCCAAAGCTTTATGAAAACAGGATTTATTTAGTTCATTTAGCTGAACCCAAGTAATCCACTGCAAGTCATCAAAACCTATATTTTGGTGCTTTGCCCTTTCAAAAGTCTCCAGGGAAAATAAATAAGATATGTGGGTTGATTGTACAGTCAGTTGGAAAAGTGCATTCATCTGTGACAATATAGACTTGTTCTGTCCAAAATGTCAGATCTTCCCAAAAGAAGGTCCATCACCACTAAGGAGTACTCATCCTGTGGGAAACACCACTTCCACCTGGTTGTTTGGCCAAACCTTAATGACAGCATTCAGCAGCATAGTAGAACTTTCCTTCTTTCAGCTAGCCCCAACATTTCTGTACACCAAAACCAGTTCAAAAGCTCATGTTAATATGATTTTAAAGATAAGTCTACCTGTTAATCAGCTTCTGTAATGTGACAAGATTACAACCTTGACTATAAATAGATGGCAATTTTGCTTCACAGAACACTAATTACAGAACAGCAGCAACACTTTACGTTTAAATGTCTCATCCTGAGTGAAATGTATGTAAAATCAGAGCATCTCTCACACACAGGTGCTTCAAAAGATCTTTTTTGGAACCCTGATCACAACAAAGGACACCAACCACAGTTCAATGCAGTAAACGCTTAAGATACCAACAAAGGCAACCTGCTGAAAATCATGTGCCCTTGCCAAGCAAGACAAGTATTCTGTACTTTTGGAATAAGTAGCTTAAGCCTCATTACCTTCAATAGAAAATTAAGGAACAGACAACGTTTAACCTCCACTGTTTGGGCTGTAAATAGCAAGCTTGTTGTTTGCTCATCTGATAAACACATATTGGTGTCATCCATAGGTGGCCTGGGGCTGCTTTGACTAGACCTCCTTCCAGTTGAGCCTCATATAATGGCTGCTTTTATGCTGTCTGAGAGCACTGTCTGATTAAAGAAAAAGGTAAAAAAGCTACCCCGCTGCTGTTAGCTGTACCCCGGAAGCTGGCACTGGGCCAGCAGACCCAGATGTGGGTTTGTTAGTGTGAATGTAGACCTATGAGCTCTCATACATACGACACATAGAGAAATGTGTCCAGCAACATGAAAAGGGACACAGTGTGTAATAACACCAATACCACAGACACAAACTGCACCAAGCTGGACTCAGTGCAACATCTCATTATGTTTAATGTCTATAGAACAGCGTTAGCTTGTTAAAGATGCCTTTAAACACAGCCTACGGTGTTGTATGTTCACTGTCTTGTAAACTACTCACAGCCATAACACAAGTTTCTAAGAGAAAGCAGCTGGAGGGTTTCTCAGCTGTGTTTTGATTTATGAAGCACTGAGGAGGGGATGAAAAGAAGTGCAGACAGTCATCTAATTAGTAGACTCTGACCCACAGACACTTTAGCTTACCATGGCTGAGCTGGAATGAATAGAAAGTATGTACCTGTAGCTGTGTATGTGCGTGACAAGACAGTGTTGGTGGTGGGAGTTCCTCTCCTCTGACACAAATGTGTTGACTGAGCATCCTGTTGACTAGCGGCATGCTGAAGTCAGACAGATTAGAAAATGAAAAACAGAATCAATGTGTCTTGTCTCTTTTTGTCTGTGTAGTGTTGCCATCAGTTTCAGAACATCCATTTGAAACGTTATGGCTGGTAGGTGTGTTTGTATGTGAAGAAAATGTTATGTCCATTTTAGTTGCCCTGAACACAACTGTGAAAATTAGCATGCACAGCCAGATGTGTCCCATTGAAGCTTAGAGCCAATTAAAACTCACATCTACCACAGAATCAGGAAGTGGTTGAGGATGAACACTTTCATATTGCACTCAAAAGTCACATATTAGCAGGAATTTTCACCTTTGTAAATAAAAGGGTTTTAGAGGCTAAATCACTGGAATTCAAAATATTTACATATAATATGTATCTCACAGATAGTTTTCAACATGTTGAGGTTTATATCTGCGCCATGGTGGGACTTTGATATCTACAAATGTTTGACAAAATCAACTGATTAATTGTGACACCAATGTTAGATTTAGGGACTTAAATTTGTATACTTTTCTTCTAATATCCACTTTACTGTCAGTTTGTATAGTCCATGTGTGTGAGAGAGGGTGCAGGAAAAATATGAGAAGACTCACTGTGAGAAATTGTTACATTAAAAGCAAAAAGTTTGTCTCTTTTACTCATCTCTTTTCTCCTGCTGTCTCAATCAGTCATGTGTGACCACATCCTTGGAAGCAACAATGTGTGCGTGTGTGTGTCTGTACCTGTGTCTGTACCAGGGAAATGGGAAGCATTTGGTAGTTATGACAACCATAAGTTTAATATGATTAATGTGGAAAAAATGGTTGAAAAAGAGTTTAAATAAAATGTCTCAACCACCAGGGTGACACTGATCTTGAAAATATTTCTGATGTGGACAAATATAGCAATAGGTACATGTTAAACAAAACTTCTATTACTCAGGTCTTAGCTGTTAAATTACCTGGTATTCAGCAATCGGGGAGTCTGTCACAGCTCCATCTAGATGTTCTATACAATAGGTCTGCGTGAGTGTTGTGTTGTTAACTAGAGGCTAGACTAGCGAAAAAAAAACAAACAAAAAAAAGAAAAACAGGTACATGCATGCATATATTTCCACATGGCACAAGGTTACAACAACATAAAGTTAAGATAAAGCATAGGACATAAACAGGGCTTTCATTTTCCATATAAACTGCCACAAGTGCTTCTATGCAAAGCACTCCATGAGACAGACAGATAGACCAGACAGATAAAGTGTCGTTCAAGTGT
>CM047997.1:11917999-11953833 GCA_026261665.1 Melanotaenia duboulayi | reverse complement strand
GAGCAGTTAATGCAACAGAAACAAATCAACCATCCCTTTGTTGCTCACAGGACCATCACACATGGGGATATTTGCATTGTTATCCATTCACTATGTGTGTTATCCAAGTATGAATTTTGGTGGCTCAATACAATGCCAAGCAATATTACTGGATCAAAACAGTAAAACCTCCTATGAACCCTGTGCTTCCACTGGAAGTGGCAGTGAAAAAAGGAGGTCTGAGTACCCAGACCCATGCAACAGACAGAGCCAAAATCCAGCCTTTCTTATAGGCTTAAGTTCTGCAGTGCAGGCTAGGACTGGGAGTCATGGGACAGGGATGTTGCATCCAGCTGCCACGCACCACGATGCCAAGCCGTTTGTGCCTTTAGAGTAGACCTCAGTGAGTGTGGTAATTTAGCGAATGGTGAGAGAGTGGTTTGGCCACAGGTAGCCCATCTTGCTGCAACCACCACTGCGTCCCAACTGGTTGAAGATAAAAAGCACGCTGTGGAGAGCAGGAAAAAGGGCAAAGTCAAGTCAGAAGACCCTGCACCAAAGCCGTGGAGGGAGCAATGGAGTATGACAGCCACTCAGGCAAGCAAGTTTTGCTGTTTGATATCTGATGTCAAGGCCTAGAACGACTGTTTTTACTGAGTGTTTAATTCACATCCAGCACATGGACAATGTGTCAAGAAAAGAAAATTCAAAAAGAGGGAACATAATGGACTTTGGCTGCTTGGTATTCCCTGCAGCTTGGTCAATCAATACTGTGGGGATACAAATGTGTGATTATTCCAACAGCCCTACCTGACACAGAGCATTACTCCATGCTAAATAATAAAATTTGCACCCGTCAAGCTCACATAAACAACACTCAGATGTCTAGTTACTGTAGTACAAGCTTGGTTGATGGTAAATTGCCATCTTAATAACCAATCAATGCACAATCTTACCATTCACACAGGCCACTAGTTTGCTTTGCTAACAGACTGTTATGTTATTTCTCTTGTTTACTTGCTGCCTTTGCAACCAACAAAATGTAATTCATTAGAGCAACAATAGTGGTGTAAAGTGAGGGAAGGGCATTCGTATCAAACTGGGGTTCTTGCAACACAGGCGGGATTCCCATTCTTCTACCTACCATAACTGGTTGATTGATTTTGAACATAAAAAAAAAATAATGAAAACAGTAAGAATAGCTAATATAGTACAAGTGGATGGTAATAGTCAGTACTGCTTTGACTCACCAGAATTAAACGCAAGGAATAAGCAGGTAGCAACAATGCTAGCACACATGACTGAAGAGACAAGAAAATGATGCATGACAAAACGGATCTATGATGACCAAGTACCACTCTCATGATTTGTGCAACAAGTGGTTTAAACTCCTTAAAGTGTAGTTTTAATCGCATCGAGGTGCAACTTAACTGACCAGGGAGAGGACTAAGAAGAGGATTACGCAAAGGTAAGTCTAGGACTGGAAAACGCTGATAGCTTTATCCTCTGATAAAACAAAAGCTGCTTTCACACCAGAGCACAGCTGTTAGGAACACTTCCTCTCTTATCTGCCAGTGGCCTGATAAGAAAATCAAAGGGGCAAGTCAAGGTTGCGTTGTAGATTTCCTCCCTCCTCTACTTCATCAGTTTCCTTTCAGCAAAACTTGGGAGTTTTATTCCTTTTCCCTTTGTAAGAGATGACTGTTTGAGTACGGTTTAATTTTTAACTGCAAGTCGATTGCCGTTTTACCAGGTGGGTGGTTTTCATTTGTTTCTTTATGTTTTATGTGCCTTTAATGAAGCACCCCCAACAGATCAAATTCTTCTCTTTGAGCCAACTGAATTGTAATTTCCATTCTCTCGTTTCCTTTCATACAAATCTTAAAATCTTTTTTCAGGACACTGACCGACTGTTTCTTATTAAACTTGGTGATCCCTCTTTATCTCTCCCATTTGTTCAATCTGTCACGGTCTGTTACTGTTTAAGAAAAAAAAACAAATAGCAAAAAAAGCAAAACAAAACAAAAAAAAAANTTGTCTGTTACTGTTTAAGAAAAAAAACAAATAGCAAAAAAAACAAAACAAAAAAAAAAAAAAAACAATTGCAGGCCGACTCACTGGCTCCCAGAGATTTCATAAGATTGGATGATTGGGGTGTAACATACTCATCAATCACCAAGCTTTGGTCAGAGACATTCTTGCTGTACATTTTAGGTGATTCAGTATTACTCTGCCCTCATTATCTGTTATTATTAAGCTGGGTCTGAGTCTGAAATTAGGAAGTCATCATTTCAATACATTGTCTGAGCATTTCCAACGTAAGTGAACAANAGCTGGGAAGGAACACACAGATTCTGACTCAGTGGCCCCCATATTTTGTCTGAGTCTGAAAGTAGGAAGTAATCATTTCAATACATGGTCTGAGCATTTCCAACGTAAGTGAACAAGAAAACATGTGTGATAGTTAAAGCTATAAGTCTGATAGTTGTTCTCAGCTTTTCTGATGCTGTTGTACCATTTGCGGGCACTGGAGCCACCACACATAAGGTGGCATGCTCCAACATAAATCAGAAAACTAAATTTTCACTAGCTTTAATTTTGACTGCAGCTTCAGACAGCAGTAAACACACCGCTGAGAACATCAGTCATCATTACAAGGAACTAAAACTTGCATTGCCAAGTAATGAAAGCAATATCTGAAGTTCAAATGGTATTTCCAATGCACAGGCTGAGATTTATAAAGCAAAACTGAAAGGTGTGAATGCCCACTCCCAGGCTATTCCAAATAACAACTTGCAGAAATGTACATGGATGGCTGGACAGTAGATACAACTTGCAAGAGACATTAGATTTGCGCAACTTAATCTACCCTACAGTTTAACACATTCTCACACCAGTAACACACTAACAGGTCATTCAACAGTGTGTAATGAGTTTGCCGCCCCCCGGTGCTTTTTCAATGGAGCAGACCTCACTTATTAATATTCATGACAAATTGCAGCTGGTTGCACACCCGCTGTGTGTTGATAGCAAAGAAAGTACGCTAAACTCATCCAAACATGTGACATTCTGCATATCTTACTCCAAGTCTGCTGAACATGAGCCCTAAAGTATAGAATATTCAGCAACACTGAGTCTCTGAGTTAGAAAGGGATCAACAAAACTGGGCAAGTAGTAATATAGGATAATTGCAGGATCAGCACAGTATGGGGTCAGGGTAAAGGATTAATACTACTGTGGCTTTGCACCCAAATGCATCATCCATTATTGTCTCAGGTTGCTGCGCACTTCCCTTCCAACATTTTCCCTGCACATTTACAGGGGAGATCTTGAGCACATACAGGAGACTGTTTTATTATTACTATCATCATTGGACATAATGGGGTATCTGGGACAGAAAAGAGTGTATATCTATTTCCATACAACTACAGCACATTGATGAACTGAATCAGACTCACTGTAAGCAAAGGGAAGCAGGAGATCCAAGAAAAATAAACTCCTGAATGGGAGGTTTTTTTTGTAGATTACATGCTAACAAAAGCCCACTGTCTTAAATGTGCCCCACTGAGCCAAATCAAAGTATAATTACTGTAATGTTAAAAAAAAATATGAGATGCATTAAAACAGCATTTCTCCAGTAAACAGACAAATAAGCACAAGTCATAATAACACATTGTTTCCCTGGTTGAACATTCTGTCTTGATTCATTGTGCAACTTACCTGTTTGGCATCCAAATCTGCCTTGGTGTGCAAGTTAGGGCTGGCAGCAGGACTTACAGGGGCACTACGACTGCCCCGGGCCAGCATCAAGCGCACAGATGCCAGCCACTTCATGATGGTAAGGAAGCGGGAATTCACTCAAACCTGACCCAGAAAATTTGTCCAGAAGGGAGTACACCTTGCAAACAAAGCCTGTAGGTGGATAGAAAGAGCCGCGTGGAGAGACGTACAACTGGTGTTTGATTTTCACCAGTGGCATCAGGTACTCGGGTGAGGGGAGTGACAATTCTGCTGCCACCTAACTCAACCCATTCAGCCTTACTTATCCCCTCTACATGTGCATATACATGCTATTACACACTGATACACAGCCATGGGGAAAACACACTCTCACAGTAGATACAACTGAACAAACGTACTAATCCGACATGCATGCCCACACATGGATACATGCATACACACCCCCCCCCNGCACATGGATACATGCATACACACACCCCCACCCCCTCCTCCTGTAGTGACACACAATCCTTCCTCCCATCACTGTATCGCCATCTGTCACTTTCTCCATTTCCCCCCATCCTCCGGGCACATTACTTTAGCTTAGCATGCAAGACCCTTACAACACACACACTCCCTTCCTGCTGGGATATCAGTCTTTGATGGAATGAAAAAAATGGCAGATGGATGGATGCATACAAAGTATTTGTGATGATCAATCTATGTTTGAATGGAAGGATTTATATAGTACTATGTGATTTGCTAGGAGGATGTTTAGTACTTTAGATTTATATCTAAAAATAAAACTGAACAGATGAAACAATTTTGATTGACTGCAGCAGAAAACTACAAGTTTCCCTGCTGTGCCAACCTAACCAACAATCAGCCGACTCACTCAAATGAAAACTTCAGCGAGAATGTGAATTGGTCACATAAATTTGTGCGAAGTGCATGTATTAAAAGAACCAGGTTACAAAGCAGAGATTAACTCTTAAAAACTTTCCACATGGTTAAACTGGAAAAGTTACATTTTTAGGCCCTGTAACATTACTGCAGTAACATCAGAGGGATGTTTCTCCTGATGCTGGCATGGCAGTAAGAAAAAGTAGAAATGAAGTACGCACTTATTTAAGTCCATATGAATAGATCTTTATCAAAACCACACACTCATCCCACAGCACTGTGCTTCATGTTTTTGAAGTGACGGCCCTATAGATCAGAGCAGCATTACATGCTAACAAATGTCACTGTGTTGTACATTTTGAAAGAAGATAATCCCCTGCAGAGCTTTACAAGGGGTTGGGCCACATTATTAATGGCAAGAAGAAACTCTCCAGACAAAACACAGAGTGGAAAAGTGTGTATCTGTGTGTAATCAAATGTAGATATGCGTTAGTGTGTGGCCTGCTCGTCCACGTAGCTTGGCTGAAAGAGACATGGCCATATGTGGAGGCCAGGCTCCTTCTCAGCTTGTGCCTGTGTGATACTGGTGAGGATATGGTCAAAAATGGTTATTCATCTCTTAATCCCCTGTCTCAGTATGGCATTGCATATGGCACAGTGTGTGGCTGGGGTGTGACACAAACGTTGCAAATGACTGCGCCTTTATTAAAAGTGTCATTTAAACAAAAACAAGTATTGTGAAAAAGGAAGGAGAATTAATTTGTGAAAAGAGATGGAGTAATCCAAAGTGACACATAGCCTACTTTTGAAGGCTGGTGAATCAAGAAGGGAGGAGTATGTGTTTGCAAATCTTTGAACGTGTGTTTGTGTGCTGTGTGCATGTTCATGTCAAATTGTCTACCTCCAGACAGAGAACTGTCTTTGGAGAGACATTGGCTCTGTCTTATCTCTGAGTATAAGACATCCCCAGTAGCAAACACTGAATCATGCAGAACATGTCACTGAGCCAGGGTACAGGCTCATCTGCAACATGCTTTTCTTTCATGCCTTGATTCATAATGAAACCTCCTTTTCACTGTAATGAGTTCAATATTATGCTGGGACAGACACAATTAAACCTCAGCCAAAGCTAAACCCAAAATGTCTAACATGAATACAGCTGGAAGCACATTAAAATACAACAAGTGGCTGGCAGAATGGGACATAAAATTAGTCTCAGTTGTGGTTTGTGAATGAAGATGCAACAATAATTGATTGAGACCAAAGAAAATTAGAACATGTTGCACAATCACAAGATTAAAGCAAAACAACAAACATATATTTTGACTGACATCTTAAAATCTTTTACACAATGACAGGAGAAATATACAATGACTATATTACTCACACACAATCTCTGCCTATTATTACATTCAGTTTATCTACAAACATTTCACATCATTGGTCGGTTTAAGAATCTTTCCATGCCTGGGGCCACATTTTNAGTTTATCTACAAACATTTCACAGCATTGGTCGGTTTAGGAATCTTTCCATGCCTGGGGCCACATTTTAAAAAGGAGGGGCATATATGTCCTACGTCCATGCACATTTTCATTTCTCATACATGCATTTTACCAGCCATTCATTGTTTGAGATTTGATCTAGCTTCGAATAATATAACTGGTACACGTAAACAACAGCAAAAAACTCCAGTTTTCGTATTTCTTCATTAGCTTCCCATTTATTCACAAATCCGTTGTAAGATTTGTTTAAGATTCTTTTGCTTCCAAGTAGTGCACCCAAAAATGTGTTTTTTGAGCTGTAAACAACACAGTATTACTTACACACTCTACCTTTTGCGTAACTCCACCAACTGCCGAATTTGAAAAATGCCTGAAACTGCAAGAGTTGAGGTGGGAGGTTTGAGGTGATCAGCGGAGAATGGGCGGGTCGGGATACACAGGCAGAAATGATGACTGATGATTTCTATGCCTGCTAGGTGAGGACCCTTCTATCTGCATCTGGAGGGAGGGGGCCGTGTTTTTTTTTTTAATTTTCTTGTGACGTANTTTTTTTTTATTTTCTTGTGACGTAGATAACTTCTCTGGCCTCACCTCTCAATTTGCCTGTTTCACAGCTTTAAACAAAAACCTTTGCTGCCATAGCTTTGATGTTCTGTCCATCCACCCAACTTCTGCTGCATCTTCAAGGCACCAGTTACCTTTAAAAAAGCATTGCCTGAAGAAACAAGCAGGACCACATCATCTTCAAAAAGAAACCTAATCCTGAGCCTGCCAACCTGGACCTCCTCAACACCCTGGCTGCGCCTAGAAATCCTGTCGATGAAATTATGAACAGAATCGATGACAAAGGGCAGCTCTCACAGAATCTAACCTTCACAAGTAATGGATCCAACTTATGGCCAACAATGTGGACCAAGCTCTGGCACATGTTTTACAGAAATTGAAGGACCCTTATCAGAGGGTCTGGTACCCAAAACACCCAATGACTCCCTCCAGGAAATCGAGGGAAACAGCCAAATGCCTCCTCCAAGTCAAACAGCACATGCAGACTTGTTCAGTGTACACTTAAGGATACTGCTGAGAGTGAAGAGCTAGACCAACATTCTACAACCAGGATAAAAATTATTTGTCTTGCCACAAAAATATAATTATACAATGTACACAGTAAATTAAAAAAAAGAAAGAGTCAAATACCTTAGTTACATGGAGTGAAATACTATATTTGCACAATGCAAAGTGTGAATCAGATTTAAGTTTAACAAAATATTTACCACGAGAATTCTGCAGAAATTGGCCTGAAAGACAAAAGTTGATGCTGAAGATGCCAATCCTCTGTTTACTGCTAGGAGGCATGGGAATAAGAAAAGCCAAATTTACATTTATAGGACTATTGTTAACTTTCTTATTGACTTTTCTGTCTGAGACCCAAAAGTAAGGAAGTCAAACTAAAGCTGTGAGGACTGGAAAAGAAACAGGGACATGTTTCTGCTGCTCACAGTGAATGTATTGTTATTAGGGTGACTGGGTATAAAGTTGAGCATAAGCAGCTCTGGAGGGTTGCTGCAGTTCACAAACCAGATAAAAGGGATACTTTGATTTATCTCAAGAGTTGATTTCATGTTTTCAAATAAGTTAAAGAAATGTTGATGCACACCTTTAAGCCAAATTTTGTCTACAACAAACCATAAACTAAAATTCAAGAAAGAGGAAAGATCACTGAGGTGAGGACATGCAAACTAATAAGTAGTAAGCAGTAAATGGGTTTGAAAAATAATTCCTTATCTTAATGTTTGATAGTATATTATTGTTTAATGTCTTGCCAATAAATCAAACTTAATTGCAATCTGAATAGAGACATGCAGAAAAAGCAGCGGGAGGGGGAAAAGGGCAGGGTTAGTACTGTTAGAACAGCAAGTGTTGGAAGTCCTCCACATTCCTTCTTGCTCCCACATCCCTCCCACGTTTTTAACACTCAATCCATGTTGAAATGCACTAGTGGATTCAGCTGCTTTCATCCAGCTCCAAGTAGCAGGAGAAAATCAAAAGGGCTGTAAATGTTTCAGCATGAGTGTGGCCTTAAAACTTATTCCCTGAAGACAGGCAAGGCCTTTATCTAAGTGAACAAGGAAGCGCCTGACCTCCACTGTGGGACACAGAGTTGCTGCATGTGGTGACAGCTGTCGTCTTTCCACAATAAGATGACTGCATCCCCCTGTCACTCATGCTAAAGATCTGACTTAAAGGCTATCTGGAAGTGAATTTGAATAAAAGGACTTAAAAGTTTAACAGTTTATTCTATTACATTCACCCTGGGGATCCAAGCAGTTTCGCTTGAAGTTGTAAAACGGCTAAATGAAATGTCCCACGTGTCTGAATACTATCCACTATTAATCAAAAATACATCAGAAAGCAGAAATATTCAAGAAATCTTAAAACAGCATCAAGAACCTCAGAGTGGGTACTGAACACAAAACAAAACTGTCATTATGCATTTCAGATCATGACGCAGCCACATTGCTGCACTGAGACTCTAAGAAAAATCTAAAAGGAAAATAACAAAGTCAGGAAATCCAACTGGGTGCTGTGATGTAGAGAGCCATTTCTTTGCATCAATGCCCAGTTTCCCTTCTTCTGAGGTTTCTGTGAATGCAGCTTCCTCTGTTGTGGCTGTTTTGCTCATTTCGTTGTGCGATATATTCACAATGCATATTTTAAATTACACCACAAACGTCATGAATTTTGATGCAAACTAAACAGACTTAAATCAGACAGCTTAAAAGTGAGACACTGCTCTGAAGTGCTTATCACTGCTGTTGACTTTGTACTAAAATGAGCAAACAATGATCTTGGGTCTGTCATTGTTTTCAGGGGACATTGTTTAACTATCAGAGCTCATTTCCCTAGTTCCATCAGTGGCAAATAAATCAACCATGTCACCTCCAATCAAAAAAAAGCAACCGCTCACATCGTCCATGTGCTCCAACATGTTTGCTCACTGTATATTAATGGCTGAAAGAGCTTCATAAACAATCCTGGGCTAACTAAGCAGTATGACAGGCTGACAGTAAAGCAACACAGGTGGGATTAATTGGAAGATGACATACAGCAGGGTCAGGATGGGCCACTGTTTTGCTGCACATAAATATGGATATCCTGATAAAAGAATAAAAAGTGACCTTGATGACAACTTCATTTATAAAGCAAGAGGACGGGTGTAGCTGCAGTGCAGCTTGGCTGGAGTTTTTGACAGCGTCTCTCATCCTCTGCCAAAGGATCCAGGGGCCAGAGGGGACTTGAGACATTTTTGGAGGACTTTTTTTTCCCCTAGCAGCAGCATTTTTTGCAATGAGGCAGATGTAAACAATTACTGAGCAAAACGGTCATGATGGGAAAGAAACAGAGAAGGGGATTAGCTGGGTCTCATCTCCCGCCTTTTAGAATAAACTGACACACACGCTTTTTTTGTTGTTTGGTTTCTTTGCTTCATTTCATTTCCTTTTTTTTTAATGAGTAAGAAATTACATTTTTTCACATTCCCTCTTCAACTTTATTGACCGGCAGGGAGAACCCAGTGAAAACAGATTTTTGCAGAACGGAGAGCTTCGAGGGAGAAAATAAAATGGAAAGTTCAGAATTTAGTGAATAATTCATATCAGCTAAACACATCCAACAATAAATCGTTCTTGTGTTTTAATTTTATTTCAGGACCCTACAAGACAGAGGAAGAGGGAACAGAGAAGATAGTTTTGTGACCTTCAGTGATGTCCACAGTCGTGCTTATAAAAGTCAGCCACAACTATTATTTATTATATAATATACATGCAGTAAAACACCTTTGGGATCGGTGCAAGGTTATATAAACAGGCTTGTTGCTAGCAGCTTGATAGTTAAACCAGCAAAACACACTAGTAGTGAAACTAAAGAAATAGCCTTTCCAGTTTATGCATAATTGGGCAACATCTGAATAGACAAGTTATAAAAAATACCAAACATAAAAACCAAAAACAGAGATTTCTTTTATATCGTTAAGTAGTTGCTGAGCACAACACACTCCCAGAATAGATTTTGGGTAACGACTCCACACATTGCCTGAATAATTTATCATTACTTTCTTTAGCAGCAAGCTGGAAACTTGAATAAAATCTGTAGTAAACACAAACTCCTTCACATTTGCATGTTTAAAAAGAGAAGAAGTGAATTTTATAGAGTGCAGCCTGATGACTGGTTTGGAACAAAAGAGGAAGGCAATGAAAGGGCTCACATGGCATATTATTGTACAGTAGTCATTGTGTTTCTGAAATGACTCGTCATTTAATGTTTTGTATTCCAGGTGTGTGGCAGACACGGGTTTCCAAAACCTAAGAGATACAGTAGAAAAGACAGATTTATTTGCTTTTACAAAGACACACCCAGGATACTGTAAGCTGTGTATGCCAACAGACGAAACCGAGCAAACTTGCAGGTGGAGCTGCAGAAACTAGAATCATGCAAAAAGAGTTATCGTGTAAAACCAAAGATGAACACTGCTGCTTTGTTTCACTGCCAGCCTGGACTAGAGCCATGTGTTGTTTTAAAACTTGAAATGCTTTGACGGTAAGTCCTGTCTGTTTGACAAGGCAGCATCTTGTCAGACAGGTCTGATGTCGCATCTCACTTTGGAAACAGTTCAAACTGTATTGTGAAATGGAAATGAAATCTCAAACACGCAGCCATTTCCTAGCGGTGGTTGTGTGGTAAAATCCTAGCAGATCAGCATCATTTAAAAAAGAAGAAACTTCTTCCTTTGACTGAAATGTGATATGAGTGGTTAAGTTTCAGGTCTATGAGTTTACACAACTGAAAACATGCGAAATAGCTAATCTCAGCCTTATGCACTTACTGGCCACTAGATGTACCTAATAAAGTGGAGAGGGAGTGTAGACCTGTATACAGACTAAAGAAAAAAGAAAAATAAACTTTGGTTTCTTCTGGTTTCTGGAACTCTGAAATGGCTTTTTGTTTCTTCACATTGAAAATATGAAATATTTTCTCAAAAACAAATGTAACAGACCACCCATTCCTCTTTTAAATCCTAATTATTATGAAGCTTGACAGTTCAATTACAGATCAGCTAGCTGAATCGGTTTCAGGAATGTTTCTGTATTTGATTGGTTCCCAATTGGTGAAAAAGTGCACTGTGATTTTTTTCTGACATGCTTGTTCTTTTCAGCAATGCAATGTCAGAAAACATTACATTTCCATGAATCCTCACACCCAGAACACACAAACCACCCTCTGTGACTTGATCAAAGCACACAACCCAAAGCCATTTCCATTGTGTTGTGGGTGAAATAATTGAGCGTCTTTGATCAGATAACTGAATATGCGACCTAGGACAGAGAGTAAATGTTTGCAGCGAGCAGAAAGCCAGCAACTGAACAAAGAAATGCCACCAGAGCACAAACCACTGCATGTAAAAATTAAGAAAACTATCTGTTTAAAACATAATTTACTAGTAAAAAATGGGTAAAAGATTGACTCGGACCCAATAAAACAAGTCAAAATCACCCTTTTACAGCCAGTTGCTGGTATCTAAAAGGAGAAAGAAGCCCACATTTTCACACTATCATGATCTAATTTATGCTCATCAAAAGGCAAATTTAAGATCATATTTCAACTTGTTTACGTTTTTTCACATCCGGGAGAAGTATGGGCACTTACGAAAGTATTTCGTGAGCCAGATTTTTCTGGTCTGCTCAACTGGTTTTGAAGTATATCTGTGAGCCCTTGGCTACCAACCACCCCAGCTGTTTGTAGATGGAAGGACATTCTCAACCTTTCATTCCAGCCAGTCTTTGTGGTTTACCAATAATCTCTGATTAAATATGCTGTCTTTGGTGAAATCATACCACAAAGGCCCACAGGTCTTATATGGGTTGGTCAAATTGGGTTTTCCATGGCATACATACAAACACACACCAATATAACCTCTTACACAACTTTGTGTGGTCCTGACTTGACTTCCTTTGTGTGTTGATGTTTTCCGTCGACGTAAAGCAGGAATTTGAAGAAGCAAATGAGTTTTTAAGTGGCTCTGGTAATTTTGTGGAAAAAAAACAAGTGGCAGAGTTTCATCCCAGCACCCAAAACCTCAGTCTGAGCTTCAAATACGGCAGAAATGTGAGAGAATAAGAGGGTCTGAGTCAGTTCATGCATCTTGTTTTTCATGTGATCTTTCGGCATATGTGTATTTGTGTGCATCCTTTGGCTTTTTCAGGGAAACAAAGACTTAATGAACCCATTATGCAAGGACCTACCACTGAGGCTTTTTACTGTTGATATCACCCCAACAGCAGTAATGTATTATTATTATTCAAAGCATAATTGTTCCATTTTTCCTACTGACATGAGGAACAAAATCCTCACCATATACTTAATAAGAGGGGTGAGCTTTCACTCACGCATCATGTTTTTGAAATGTTCGGGCAGCTGCCAATCTATAATGAAGAACAAAAGCAGCACATCTGCTGTGGCTTTGGCGAGGGAGCACCAAGACCGTCCTCAAAGCAAACTCCAACCTTTTATAGTAACCATAAAAAAACCACACTTGGTACTGGGATGAAAAACAAGAGGAAAAAATCATAATAATAATATGGGTAAACAAAATCTGCTGGCTGTACTGAGACACATTGAGATGAAAAGTGGACTGTGTTCTGAGGCAGCGAAAGGACAACCAGCAATGCGGCTAGTCCTTGGGGAACCTAGAACTTTTAATTCTGAATAGTAAGGAAACTGAACACTGTTATTATATCTGCTATATCTGACAACTCCAGTGTGTCAGATATCGAGGAATGAGCTGGTCCAAAGAATTACAGCACATTAAATATTTGCTTGGAGATGTGGGTTTGGCCTGTCAGCAGAATCAGAGGGCTCTGACATGATGGCAGCAATGCTGTAACAGTGTGAAGCAAGGGACTGAGGCTTGTACGAAAGAGTTTTCTTATAAAATATTCAATACTTAGATTAGGTGGGCTCTTTGAGGACCAATGGATTTTGCTGCATGCTTGGGAAGCTTACCAGCTGTGTGCTGTAAGCGCAACTCTATAGTTTAGGGTTGATGATTGGAACGCTATTAAAGCACCATTTGCAGGGTCACGTCTGGGAAACAGACAAGCTCCATCCATCATGTGCCGATGAAGACCTACACAGCAACCATGTGGTCAAACTGTATTTTTTTCTCATACTGTCACCACTCATCTGCTCACATGATGTGCACCCAACTCTCAGTATTCCATCGCACATCACTTGGACTGGCCTTTCTGGAGCTTTTTGTTAGGTAGCCAAGGGTCAAGACAGGGCAACGAGTATCAACCATGAAGGTGGTTCAGATTGATCACCACTAAACAACCAAAGGTACTACTCAAGTTTATTAACTAAGTTAGTGCACAGCTAAATATAAAGATATGAGAGGTGTAAGTCAATATTTACAGTGTGTCAGCGGTTGAATGCATGTTAAGTGGTGTCATGAAGAATAATAAGATATGTGGAACTCAAAACTAAAATGGCCTGAGGCCAACCTAACAAAACGTGGTGCCAGCAGCTAGGGGACAGGGGGCAAGCACACTCCATCAGTTGGCTTTTAAAGGCTGTTGGGAGAACTGGTGAAGTTCTCCAGATCGGGTTGAGTAATTCCGCTACCAATCCCTTGAAGTGAAACCAGGAAAAGGAAAAAGAACCAAGCCAGTCTGGGAGGCTGTCACACTGCTATGGGGTTGGCAGTATTATTCTTTGGGTTCTTTTGATGATTAAAGAACCCAAAGCAAAAATCAAGGCGGAGGTTATGGTTTTGGTGGCGTAGATCTGTCTGTCTGTTAGCAACCATGACTCAAAAAGCAATGGATGGAATTTCATGAAATTTTCAGGAAACCTCAAAAATGGAATAAGTAACATCTGATTAGATTTTGGGGATCATCTAGATCTCTGTCTGGATGTTTTTTTTAAATACAAGAACCCCCAATATTCCACTAGCCCCTAGAACCCCCTGATAGGATCATTTTGACACCCTGCCAATGCAGCATAAATATAAATGTTTCTCCTACCTTTGTCTTTTGATTATAAAACTAAACAGTCTGATGTTGTTTGATCTGATTTACATGACGGTGTGTCATAGCTGTTCTCTGTGTCGCTCTGAGTTGTGCTGTGATGCCACACACACAGACCCCCACACACAGGTGAGCACACACCTGCCAGCGGATAGAGGACAGGTGTATGAAAACAACTCAACCAGCTGAAAATCAGACTAAATTTTCATGTTTTTTTTGTGTTTTTTTAAAGTCATCCAGGGATGTGAAAATGGAAACACTCGCTCCAGTGATCAACAGTATTTTTCCTGCACCAATCTTACACAGAGAACTTCATGTCTATTGCGGGAACGTGCACAGCTAAACAAGCTGAATCTAATGTCATTGTAGGAATTTCTGAGTTGTATTGCAACTTAAAATGGATCCTATTCTGTGTAGGTTTTATTAACGTCAACACGTTATCGATCTAAAATTTAAAAATATTTAGTGTCTTCACTGAATGAAAATGTCTTCATCAAGACATTTTAAAAGTTTAACTGTTTTATGTGCCAAGGATTTTTTTTAAAACACCTTTCAGTCATTTATAAAAAAAAATTGGTCAGTGATGAAGTTTTGTGTTCTGTTCACTTGTTTGAATAAAATTATAAAGAAAAAAAAAGAAATGCGATGTGACTTTACACCTGAGTCTAGCTTGCAAGTGATGTTTAAAGAAGGTTATTTTATCACTATTACATGTCATATTCCTACTGTAATGCTGTAAAGGGCAGGTTACTGGTTACTGCTGCAAAGTTCATGAATGCATGATTCAGCAAAACTAATTATAAGGTTGTGATATTTTTAAGGATTCTTTACTATTGGGAGATACTGTAGGGATAATTTTACTGTTACAGCTTTTAACTCATCAGATAATACCCAGAACTATTGGCCCAAAAAAAAAAACAAGATGACATCATGGTAGATGTTATAATTTGACTTTGTTTGACTTGAATCATGTTAGTATTCTTGATCTGGTGATCCAGAAGGTTCAAAATATAGAGGGTACTGGGTGGTCCGTTGGGCCTTTTGCGGTTTTTCTCAGGTAAGTGACCCTCTGAGTGCTCTCTTAGTGCTTCTAGTTAGGATTTTTTTATCCAATGTTTCAACTGCATGAGACTTTGTTAAGAAACAGGATTTCTTATTGTGTTTCCTGGGAATTATCAGCACGGCTCACACTAATCTGTAACCAGACCGTCTAGTTAACAATAACTAGTGTACAATTCAATACACTTTTGAAAACCTAAACAAATATGTCAAAGAAATCATGTGTGACCAAACAATTTGCAGTGCCATATAAAAGTTAGGCCTCAGTAATTTGCTGAACAACCATTTTTTGGCTGGTTGAAAGAAGCACAATGCTTTACTGGGAAAACTACCACCAGCCAAACGGCCCTTCTTGTTAAGACAGGGCACGTGAAAAAAGGCTTTGGTTTGGCAGCGCAGTAGGCAAAGCTGAAAGCTGGAAAGCAGAAATATATCCAGGCATGCTACAGCCTCCATCCTCATGCTGTATTAGGGGAACAAGAGGCCTCAAGCAGTAAATCTTATCCCCAACCAGAGCCATGTCTCCATCCCTCATCCCTTCTTAAAATGGGATACCACAGTCCATTTCTTTGCAAAATGACATGCTAATGTTGCACATGGCTGAGCTTTTGGTGTTACATGGTCTCTCTAACGCTAGGACATTCCTCTGCAGGCTATGTGTGAGGTCAGCTTCTCCAGCACAGACACAGACTGCAAAGGAACTGCAGTGGGTACGATTCCTGGTTGTATGGGCTGATACAGCTGCACTGTTGGGACACTTCCATTTTCCCACGGTCAAACTCAGCCATTCTCAGTTTTGTCATCACAGCTCTGCTCCAGTGATCTTCATGCCTGCCTAATGTGAGCCAAACAACTAAGTGGTACTAAAAAGAAACAGCTAGAGGAACATTGCATCTAACTGGGTTTATTTTCAACAAGACAGCATCATGACTTGATATTAAAAGTGGGCAAAGGCTAATCAATCAACAAATAACTCCATCTACAAATTGTGAGGCAATTTTGGGATGATCTTCCATAAAGGATGATTTGGAATATTATGTTATATTTTGAGCATCATGTAGACAAGAGATTCAAAAATAAATAAATAAATAAATAGTGACCCATAATAAGTGTGACCTCAGTCAGCAATGGATTAAAATCAGGCATGATTCTGGCAGAAAGTCACTACAGGAGTATTTCCAGAAATAATTGTTTATGGGCACATTTCACTGTTACACACACTAATGCAGGTTAAAGCTGTATCCTGCAAAGAAGAACTCATGTGAACATGTTTAAGAAACATGTTTCAGAAAGCGAGGCAAAGAGGAGAACTTCTCTGTTNCAGAAACATTGTTTTTTTCTCTTCGCCAAAGATCATATAATATGGAGCGAGGCAAAGAGGAGAACTTCTCTGTTTTTAGAAAAATCTAAATTTAAAGTTTTTGAAATTCAAAAGCCTGCATCTCTGATGACATGGGGGTACATTAGTGACCATGGAACAAGCATCTTGCACATCTGGAAATGAAAGGTTTTAAGAGAATACTTCCATATTTAAGTAAGTGAAAGCTAAACCACGGCTGTTACAATAGAACATCTTCCTAGTATAAAGGCTTAGGTGCTGTACTGGTCTGCTAGGACTTTTTTTATGTTCTGATGTGCATGAAGTGGTGGTTTAAAAGATTAACAACTCATTGTTACATCTTCCATGTTTTATAAATTGCCGCCTACTCCTTTCATGCTTATCCGTTCTGTATGGAGTTTAAACTGGTTGAGCCTTATTACTGTCTTTCTGTTTCTATATTTACCTCAGTTATATTGCGTCACTCGTCCAGCTGTCCAAATGTTTCCTGCTTATTAGGTGATGGTCAAAGGAAGAATAGAGAATGCTGACTCTGACATGCTTTATAACAGGTAACCCCAACACTCAAACAACGCAACAACATAAATATCTAGAAGCCGCCCAGAAGACTAAATATTTACAATTCTGTAGTGATATAATGGAGGAAGAGCAGTTTTCATGGGCCGAAGAGCCCTGAACCTTCCTACCATCCAGCTTCCTCTGCTTTTTTCCTCTGCACTTTTGTTGGGAGATGACAACCACTTGATTTCTGTGAATTGTTACTTGCTGTTTTTGTGGCTGCACACATCACTGGGCTGCTTTGCTCATCAGCTGTTTGGATCCAGCTGGTTACAATCTTAATGAAGGGCCATAAAAACATCAACAAAAGACTGACTAAAGTCCGTCCTGGTGAAGGAAAGCAGAAAAAAATCAGAATTACCCTCTGAGAAATCAAGCACAACAGCTTCATTTTGTTTTAGTTTTCTTTGAAATCAAGGGAGATCCTTTTTTCCCCCCATTATTCACTTTGGCTTGCTCAGAGATGCTATAAAATTTAACAAGTGTGGGAATTATGTTCAAAGCTGCTCACTTTGTGTTACAGCAAAAACAGTGTGAATGCCCTATTTTTCTAAGCTTGTCATTTCACATCTACCGTTCCTTCACACAGTTACGTAACAGCAATCATCTGAGAAATTATGTTAAATGGTGTATTAGAACTAACAAGCCAAAGAAGGCTGTGTCTCTTCATTTAAATGTTTAGTGCAACTATTTGGCAGCAATGCCAGGCATTAGAAAGACATATGAGATTATGAGAAAAAGGCAGAGGAATTAATAAGAAAAGGATGGGGCATAGTCTTTTCATACATTATTAATATCATAATTTTCTTTATTGTTCTCTCGCCACTAAATCAAATAAAGTTGGTGTAATCAACTTGGAAATGACAATGGATAAATCTAATCCAGAAATGCTGTTTTATTGCCCCATGGAGGAATAGAATATAATGAATTAAAGAAGTTATAATGTGCACAAACCTGCTTAAACCAAAATTTCAAACTTATCCTGGCTTGCAGGTGGTGAGATTCTTTTCTTAAAAAAAGATTTGGGGCAAAAGTTGCAGAAAGGGGGCAGAAAGAGGCATTACATGCTGGAAAGGATCATAGGCTAGGACTTGGAAGCTCTTTGCATTGAGGAGCTTCAGGCTCCTGGCTCAACCACAGCACCCCAGACATCAGCTTCTTTATCGACCCTATCGTCTCACAAACAGTGGTTACCCTCGTAACACTGTAATGCTCATCGTTGTCATCATCATTAAGCAGCAACAGCGCTCAGACAGACAGAGGCGAAGCCTGTGATTTTGCTGTTTGCTTGTCAGCTCGGAGAGAAAACTGACACATTAATCGTGGAGATGAAGGAGATGAGGGACCTGGAAGCCTCAGCTAGGGCTGATGATAGAGAGCAGAGCAAGTGCACTGCAGCAGAAGAGCGATCACAGATTCAGTGACTAAAAGAGAAACAACTTTCAACCAAGAGTTATGTAATTATGGCTATATTTTTGATAGTTATTCAGAATTTTCTGTTTCTGTGGCAATTAAAATGACAAAAGTCATATAAATTTGGCAATATTTGTTGTTCTTTCCTCCTGGGTTGGTGTCTGTCAATAAAAGATGAACTAGCTTATATGAAGAACTCCATTTTCCACTCTGGTTTTGAGAAAAAAAAAAGACCCTTTTAGGGTCTACAGTGATGTTAATGGCAAAATATCCAGAGAAGCACAATGTTTGGTTTGAAGGATCATTGGTTGTGTCTGCAGCACAAATGGTTGATGTATGTGAAAAGTTGAGTTTTTTGTAGGGCTGCATGATGGTTGAAACAGATTTGATGTCGTAAGTTGCCTCATCTGGTTCAGCAGCTCCAAATACTTTGGAAACAATACAGAAGTGTATGCACTCACAGGTAACACACAGGTTTGACATGTGCAAACAGAAATGGATCGCTCAAGAAAAGTAAATAAAGATATATAACTCTTCAAATCCCAGAGTTTGTCTGGGTTTCTATTTCACACACAAACACACATCAGGTTTTTATATTCAGGACAGAATGAGTTGTTTGCAGTGAGCCTGAGCTAGTTGCTTACAGTGGCTGCCAGCCTGCAATGGCCCCGGGGCCCTCTGGCATTATATAACAAACTGGCATCAAGCTCCAAATGTCTATTTATTGACGGCCAAGGCCTTTGAGAAAATCTCCGTAGGGCCAAAGAATTACTAAGTGATTAGTCAGACAAAAAGGAGGAATAATGTGCTATTTATGGTATTTGGACATACATTACAAAAAGTGTTCATAACTGGGGGGAAAAATAATAAAAAATATGGCAGACCATGCATCTGTTACCATGAATCTAGCTGATGACTTCTTTGGCTGCAACAAATCTATTGATTGTGTGTATGATTAAGCAAGTCAAACAAATCATTTTAAATAAGTATACATATGCATGCATTTAAAAGACATCACCAAAATGTAATGCAGAGAGAAAGGAACGCTGATGTATTTACTTTATGATTGCTAAGGGAAAGGATTACAAAAATATGGACATTAAAAGTTATCTTATTGTCAAGCCATATATCTTTAAAAACTTTCTACTTAAACTTTGCTTCAAAGGTAAATGCATGCAAATGTTACATCAGGTTTGAGCAACTTAAACTTGCCTCTCACACATTACAGCAACACATCCACTAGCACACACTCAACCTGACCTACATGCTAAACTGGCTACTCCTTGTTCTTTATAGCCAGGAGCAAACTGTGAAGGTCCAAACCACCTCGCACTGCAGCAGTCTGGCTTGTCTCATCAGTATGCTTTACCCAAAATAACTCTTAAATCACTGCAACAGGAACGCTGTCCACTCTAGGAGTGGCACTTTTTAAGGTGTGCCTGACCTCACATTGTGAAAGTTTGTAGAAACTGTTAAATTCAGAAAATGATGTAATCTGGTTCTAGTACGCTGACTTTGAATTATTTTCACTTGGTTTTATACGTCACCGCTACTTCTTCGGTTTACTTTACTTACTGGGAGAATGGCAGTGAATGACACTGCTGGAGCAAGAACAAGCTGGACGAACAGTGAATTTTATAAAAAATTCATAAACTGCCTAGAGTCAGCCAAAAAAAAAGATGATAAAAAAATCCCATTCCTGCAAATAGTTTATTGAAGGGACTGAACTCCCAGCATCTGTCTAACAACACTCATCCCTTTGATGTGTACACACAGAATGCATCTGTCTCCCACACAGACTGACCACTGACCTGCTCCACATCCTCTGCTTGCTGGTGCATCATAGCTGTGGTCAGGTAGTCAGAGTCTGAAGGCCAGAGATGAGCCTCCCGACTCCACTGAATACCCAGGCTTAATGAACTGAGCCATGACCTGCTCCGCAACTGTGAGTGAATCTAAACAAACTTGATGTGGATGAGAGACACGGAGGATTCAGAAATACAGTCTAACTGAGATATGTGATGGTAGTGGGGAGATAGAGAGTTTAGATGGGTGCTGAATGTCAATAGAAGTGTATGAGAGATGTAGTTTAGGTGTAAGAGAAGAGGAAGATTAGAAATGTGAAAGTAAAATATCAGAAACCTCTTCATTATTTTATTCTTCCCTTCAGTTTTCTTTACGTATTAAGGTTCTATAATCAAGGCTTGTAACATACCTCTGAGGAAAATAAAAAGCAATGAGACAAATTTCCTGGTAATACTAAAGCTGATATTGGATTATGCTGAAATCAATATCAAATCCTCTTAAATAACAATACTTATGAAAATGTAAGTCTCAGCAGAAAATTAACTTCACTTTCATTATTAACTCAAAAGCATCAATCCAGGATAAATTATTAGCTGTAATACATCAATAATATTATATCCTTACATCTTCATTTCACCAGAATCGTGATAGTCAGATCTTGTTTTCTTCCTGGCTTATTGCCAATGTCAGTGCACATAACAAGTATGTGTGAGGAGATAATCCTTTGTTCTCCAGGGTCCTGGACATGCCGACACCGCTGAGGACATAGATGGCTGCTTGCTGAGTGGCGTGTATGTGGTGAGACAGAGTTAATCTGATGGTGAAAGGACTGTGACCCAAGCCAGGTCCTGCCCCCCCCCCTCCCCACATACACACACACACAAACACACACATTGTGCAAACAGCTGTTGAAGGTTTTATCTTCTAGCGGCTTCATTCTAGCACACCTCACTGAACTGGCTTATAGTTTACAGGCTCATCCCATCCCTGTAGAGAGCATAAACCCTGATTCTCCAGTTTAATTTTCTACCTATCTTTGTCTTTTGGTCTTTGCTCCCTCGTGCATTTCTCTGTTTCCACCCTGCTTCGAATCCAATTAGCCACCCCAAAGTTCACACAACGAAGGATGATGAATGCCGCACAAAACGGATAATTTGATTTTGATCAAACAAAAACATGCTCTTCATGGAGCTGAGCTCATCATTTTTCAGTCTGTTCATTCCAAGCAGATCAGATCGCGGTTCAAAGCGCTCAAACCTCAGTTGCGGGTGGGGGCTCGTAGGCTAGTGTTTGCGGTGTAGTTAGTTTGTTATCTCATCACTTCAAACAGGCTGAACACTTCTCGCTTCTCATTTCAACATGAATCAGATAAAAATCAGCGCATTGGTGGCATGTTGCTTCTCCCCAGTCTGACCGCACACAATGATGCCACAATGTACGCTCATGAGCCACAAGCAGTGCAGACACACACGGGTACACACACACAGCCTGAGGCAGCTGAATTTTACAGAGCAGCTTCACCGAAATGAGTCACTGTTAAAAACAAAATGAAAACAACTCATAAAACATTCCATCAATTATACTTGTTTTTTCACCTGAACCCAGTGTCATGACAGCAGCACCTGCCTCCTAATTCTATGCTTCAGCCTTCTAATACATGTGTTTAGCAGTAGGACAGATCAACACTGATTCACAGCTTCAAAAAGGTTGCAATTAGAAAAGAAAAAAAGAAAAGCACAGGTTTCGTGCTCCAAGTCTTTTTGATGAATCGCGTCCATGTCTGGCACGCTTCTGCGCTGATCAGATTTACTACAGTGTGTAATTGATGGGTAAACTTCTGCTGTGAGACAAACGTCAAGACAGGATTGCCTCCTGAGCTTGGATAGCCCGAGTGTGCGAAGAAAAAGAGAAGTTGATCAGTACAGGAGCCAAACCATCTGCTGGTAAAATGAGGAAAAGATTTGTGGAGATTTGTGAGAGGTGAATCTCAGGTCCTCCTTCCTCTGAGATTGGAACACAGATTGAAGACCGAGCTGACTGAGAGAAGAGTGAAGTGAGTGCATTCATCAGAGGACAATGGCTCCATACAGTGTGAACAAAGACTCTTTCACACACCTGAATGTGTGCGTTGAGTTGAGATGAGATCATAAATTAGTCGATGGAGAGGAACATACTGTAGGTGAGGACTGAAGGACGAGGGTTTGGNAAGTCGATGGAGAGGAACATAGGTGAGGACTGAAGGACGAGGGTTTGGGGATGAAAAGAGGAGGGACTTGTAGGACAATGAAGGAGAGAATGAAGGAAAATGAGAGGGTTGTGTTTGTCTTGAGGGTTTTGTTGACACCCTCTCAAAGCAGCAGGCGGGTAACCTGTGAAGACAGGAAACACCCTGAGGGTCAGACATGTGTTCCTGCTGAGAATTCAGTGTCCATGTGGAAATTAAAAATAGAATGGAAATGCACAAATAGTATGTATGTTATCACCTTCCTGGAAGGTGCTTGTTACATGTTAAGTGCCTGCTGCTATAAGAAACCAAGGTTGCATTGCTGTGTTGACCTCAGTTTTAGCTCTATTTTATCCTGTGGTCTGCATGGTTTCATGTTGCTTTAACCTTCCAGCCATGCAAACATTTGTCCAAGCACACATAGTTGTTTGGTGGGAATGACACATTGTTTATTTTTCATTGGAAATGCACTTGTAGTGTCGAATTACTAAATCAATGAACCCCACAAGATACAGAGCCATGTGTCTCCAGAAGCAAGTCTCATGACTGGCTCCAAACATCAGTTTAGGAATGTTGTTTGTGAGAGCATATGAAAAGGCTGCCATATTATGGTCAGACAGGTTTTTCTACTACTGGCCGACACACCTCACAGGTCAAACTCAGACTCATATTCAAATTATTCTTAATGTAAAAGAAGAAATTAGACTCTAGGATTCTTCCTACGACGGCCTGCAGTCCGAAAAGTTTATCAACACTTGATTAGAGTGAAAAGCTAAACAAACAAATACATACATGCATGCATAAATACATAAACAATTAACTTATAGTTCTATCCAAATCATACTTTAGAATTGAATAAAAAGCTTGTTCCTGGTAGCAAAAGTGCCACATTCACAAAGGTTTACTTTGCTTCACAGTTTGGTTTTAATGGAAATCACTCAAATAACAATTTTAGAAAGAGGAACAACTGATTGAAGCACTTAAAGGACTTGTAAACCTGCAATGAATGAAGCTTTCTTGGACATTGTCCCTCATTATGGGAATACCTGTCAAGAACCGTTCCTAGAGGAGCTGCTGGTTTTATTCTGCTGAGAGCAGCACACAGGCTGCATCCGACAGGTTCTCTTCCACTGGGATGTTGAGCCAACATTTCGGGCCTGTCTATCACAGTGTTTTGTGTAGCTTCCCCCAATTTTGGTGTCCTAATCAGACCGCTGTACCTGTGCTTGGATAAACAGGTATGAAAGATGGATGGATGGTTTTGAATGTTAGTTGTGTTAAATTTTAAGTTAACTTAATATGTCCAGTCAAAGACAGTGTCCTTTCTTTATTTCCCATCCTCATTATTACACAGAGATAGTATTTTTTTTCTTTCAGATTAAATTTGACTAAATACAATAAATATCCAGTAATCCAGTAATGTTTTAAACTGTATTGCAGAGAAGACTTATCTCCAACTCTGGATTACTGGGGCAGGGTGTAGCTAAACTGGATGAGCTTCCACTTCATGTACAGAGGTTTCAATTCCTCAACGCACCCGGCTAAAGTTTTAATCCTGGCAGGCAGCCTTTGTTGCATGTCATTCCCTTTTCTCTCTGAAGTAGCAGGACTCTGACCACCAACATATAGCGCCACAAGACAACACCACCAACATCCTCCAGCTCCTCTTAGGGGATCCCAAGGCATTCCCAAGCCAAACGGGCTATAAAATTCCTACAATGAGTTCTGGGGCTTCCCAGAAAACCAGTTGGACATGTTAAAAAAAACAAAGGGAAGTAATCAGGAGGCATTGTAATCAGATGCTTGTATCACTTCAGCGTACTCCTCTCAATACAGAGGAGAACCTACTCTTAGTTCCCTCTCTATGTTCAAGCCTTTAACTCTACCTTTAAGATTGATTTCTGGACTCCATGCCTCCTACAATTCATTTAAAAGAAAGTAAATGGGTTTGTTCTACCCTAAATTTAATTCCAGTCTTTGAAGTAGCTATAAAGTTCCATTAATACCTGCTAACAAACTACAATAAGCTTTCCATGTCGGTTTAAGGACAGCTGATAGCGCTTCCCCAAGCAAGACTTTGTAAATGGAGAATGCTAACTGATCAAGGTTCATCAACAAAGATTGTGAGAATTTCTTGTTTTAAATTCTAACTCTTTTACAATTATCAACTGATCTCTGAAGTGTTCATGTACATCTTTAATGTATAAATCATCCTACATCTTCACAGTAAACAGGACACACACACACGAAAAAACATTACACTTTAACTGTGTAACTTTAATTTAACTTTTTGTAAAGTTAAATACTGATAGGTCTGCTGTTAAATAACAATGGCAATATTAAATCTGGCCCTTCAAAAAAAGCAGAAATATATTTATATATATTAATATATAAACATATATATTAACTCTCGGGTGGTGAAATCCAAAATAAAAATCCTCTGGAAAAAGAAATTAACACAGAACAGAAATGGAAGGAGGGGAGCATTATTAAGACTGATTTGTTCTGAGTGAAGAATGAGATAATAATGAAGAACAAGTGGAAACAGAAATTTTCCATGTAAATCCAAAGTTCCAAACATTCTGGGGAAAAAAAAAACAAACGTCCTGACCTATGCAACTTTCCTCCTGACCCGCTGTACTTGAGTTCACCCAAACCCAACCTTAAGCACAGCGAGGGCAGCTTGAGGCCTCATTAGGGCTGAGAGAGCAGGGAAGGAAGGGAGGTAACCAAGAAGAGACCACGAGAGGCCACAGTGAGGAAAAAAGAGACATGAACAGCTGGAAATATAGGATGATGGATCGAGGTAGATACATGCAGGAATGCACAGACATAGAGGGATGACTGACAAACACATCAAGAGACGGTGAAGTTAACCAGAACACTACGAGTGTAGGTCAATGCCTTACAGGGAAGCAAATTCTCTGTCTTTGGGAACACGCAGCACTTTACATACTGATCTCTACTGTTAGCTGAAGCTGAAATACACGCTGCTGCACATGAACTCACAAGCAGGGAGGTCGCAGCCATTGGATAAAAAGACTGGATTGTATGCCTTTGCTGACATTGCTGGAGAGTTATGAGTTTTACTAACTTGAGTAGAAATATAAAACTGAAGCCTTATAGAGTATTATGTCTCTTGCAGAGGCATGAAAAATACCCCCAGTGGTTTCATTGCGGTGAAGTCTGAGTGCAACCGGATCAGGAGCTGAAACAGCGGCTCAGCAGGGGACGAGGTGGGTTCACAGACCGGGTATTTAATGAGGTACGAGCCTGAACGGCTCTGTAACAGCCAAACTTATACACCTCTCAGCCCAACCTCGCTGTGGCCTGAGCAGCACCCAGGACAAAACTCCAGGGAATTTCAAACAGAGAACACAGTCAAAGTCGCTTGCAAACCATCATTAGCCCAGAATTAGAACATTTGCCTCTTGCCAGTCTTTTAATATCATGTTTTACATGAAAGGATTTCACTTACAAGGATTCACGGGAACTTTCAAAGGCACTTAGAGCTGAAGAAGCAGAAACAGTTAGCCATGTAAGAGTCTCACATACTTTGTCCAACAGAGTATTACCCGTGCAATGTTCAAAAGACAAGGGGACAATGGATCTGAACCATAGTGGGAAGAAGTCCATGGTGGATGGCAAATCAGTCTGATCTCCTAAACCAGAACTGAGTTGGTGTACAGCTAACAAGACTAACTTTTGAAAAACAACACAAATTCACATCTCCTTCAGTTACTGTTTTTTTTTTTCATCCACTACACAGCATTTTCAGTTGTTTTCGCATGTAAAACTTCAAGGAAAACTACACATTCGCAGCTGAAATAGCAGAAATAAGCATCTTAAAAAGAGTTCATGATCATTTAGCTTCTCATGTTTCTTCTGCAGGTTTCCAGCATAAGAAAAGCCTCATTTCTATTTTACCTGCAAAGCCCCTGATGTGTAATCACCACACCCATCAACAGATGGCAGTGTTCTGTCTGTGATGATGAGGGGAGGCGAGGCAGGAGGAGCACCACAGACCCCAGCACAGAAGGAGGCTGCTGTAATGATGGTTCTAACCTTGAGAGACAATTGTTAGGCTGCAAATGAGCCGCCTTCAGCGGTGGGGGACAGATCAGCTGGAGAAGTGCCTTCTCCCCACAGAAATAAAGATTAACATCATTTTACATTTATATTACAGGAGTTTAGCACCTGCTTTCATCCTCTGTGACAAGTGTGGTAGGGTCAGACTTGATTGCAAGCTAACCAACTGACAGACTAGGGTAAAAAACACTGGAAACCTTTACACTGAAGCTGTGGTGGCTGACTGAGGACTACATCACAGGAAGTTTTTCATCTGTTTTTCTAATGTAATCTTTTCATAAACAGAGGGTTAAAAATATGACCTAGTTAACATTTCTGGATATCTCAAAAGGAGGAAGAATTGCACCAAAGAGGAGAGAGGAAAGAAAAAGTCTTGAAGAGGTAGGAGGATATAAAGGAAAGGGACAGGAAAAAGAAAAAATAGGATGCCACAGAAGTGAAGGGGGTCAGAAGACAAAGGAAAAGACTGAAAGAGGAAATAAGGACATTGCTGGAAAGAGGGAATAGGAGGGAAAAGGTCAGCTGACTCTTCATCACTACGCCGTGACAGACTGAGGAAACCTTGGCCTGGATAAATTCTCCTTTGTCTTTATTTACTGAGATGTTGAGCATTTCAACACTAGGTCTATAAATGGGCTCCTGTGGGGCAGACACAGCTTGAACTTTAGAGAGCCAAAAAAACTCAGCAGAGGGAACAGATCTACAATAATTTATGTTTCACATGTCTCCTATATCAGTGTTTTCAGTTTTGTTTGTTTAAGAAACACTTACACATTGCAAGCTGCCAATCAGCATCCAATAACTGCAGCAGCTCACTGGTTGAAAGAGGTGGTATCTTCCTAGCCCGTAGCTAGCACCTATATGTCTAAAAACAGATAAAAAAATTAAAATAGGCTCTTAATCAAAAAGCCGACTAGATATAAAACCAAAGAGTTTGACATGTGTGGATGTTATTATTTGCTGTCTTGCTGAAAGGTAGCTGAGAAAAGATTCATTGCCTTCATACGCTAGAGCCAATGGGTGGGAGACTGAAGAAGAGTTTCCTAAACTCATCCCAATCAGTTTTCCAGATCCCTGCTTACAAGAACACAAGCTAAAATACAACATCTTGTTTGTTTAATTCATACATTACCCATATTTCTTAAGCAACAGTTTGTTATTTTATTCTACTGTAAGGAACCAGGCTTACGTCTTAAGGACCACCAGGAATCTCGCTGACAGGCAAGCAACCAGCAGAACATAAAGCAATCACTTCACTGACCCACGTCTGTGGTTGTCCTCTTATTTAAACATGCTTGATGTTTTTTATAGACAAAAAGAAAACATAAAATAGTAAGTTGGCTTCAGTAATGTTCATACATTTGGTCAGAGCCAAGCGAGCTCATGCTGGCAGAAATATTTTACTACTGAAGTGGCAATGAAAAGAGTCTGGGAATCTAGAAAAGGGAATTTGAGTATATTTTTATCCTAGTTTTCTAGAAATGTAGCATTTGTATGTGTGTTAATACTACTTTAAAAATTTCCAGGACATAAAACTGTACTTCAGTTTTTCTGTTTTTATTTAATACCTTTTATTTCTTTTTAAAGTTTGTGCTTCCTGCACCCTGATGCAGTGTTTTTAATGTTTTATACCATCAATTGTCTTGTACATGAAATGTGCTGTACACATAAACTTGCCTCGCCTTGAGCAGACGTGATTTTTCCACACAAGCTGATCGTCCTTCGTGACTCACTAGCTCACCTTCTGCTGCTGAAACCAACATTAACTCCAACTATTAGGAGCTCCCACTCATCACCAACTGAAGTCTGATTAATATAAATGTCTTTCACATTTGTGGATCAGTTTAGCTGTTCCAGTCACTACATGGATTGGGACATTAACAATAAAGATGGCTAATACTAAACTGAAATGTTTGTTTTTCATTTCTGGACAATGTCATTGTTCTAAGTTCTTGTGTTATGCAGCGAAACAATAGTACTGTGAAAAGGGTTGACAAAGACTAACAGAAGAGCATCTAGATGACACCATCAGAGTTTAAAAACGTATTTATAGTTAGGAAAAATCTAAGTTCAAAAGATGTCATTTACCTTATAAAATCCCAAGAACAGACAGTACCACATGTGCCAAAATGGCCATTTTGGAAAGCTTGCCCGATCTGCCTGTACTAAACCTCTCTTAATTTAATCTGCCTCGCTGTACTAGAGTTGACCTTTGCAGAGATCATGTTTACTTATTGTATTAGGATTTAACAGAGGTAAAGCTAAAGCTCCATCATTCCAACAGGATAATAATATTTATCCCAAAAGTGTTTTTTTGTTGTTACTGTTTTAGGCAAAACTGAAACATTTGTCTTTTTGTTTTCTTTTTGTTTTTATTTAATTAATGTTTGGGTCAGACAAACAAGGAAATAAGTTATTACAGTTACATAAATAAGAATCATATACATTATGTCTTTTTTCAGTATTTACTCAATTTTTTTTCTTCACAAACAAGAAAACTATTTTTAAACACAAAGGAATCCACAATCAAGGAAAAGCATACAAATCAAGCCAGACATACAACACAAAACATTGAATAAAATGTTATCTAGAAGTAATTAGTGTCTTTCGTTCATTTCCAGCAATTGAGCTAATACATCTTCCCTTCCAGCCACTCTTTAGGTGAACTCCTCATAGCTTGCCATTGAGCTTAGCATCTCAATCCATTCCTTAAATGTAGACAAGGTGGGAGATTTTCAGTGACATAAAGTTATCCTGCACTCTGTTATCATAGCTAAATAACACCATGATTTTCAGCGTTTTGACATTTGGATTTTGTCTGGTGGTAAACCCAGAAGACAAAATGAGGGCTTATTGATCAATTGTGTACCCAGCATTTTATTTAAGAACAGAATTATTGCATTTCACATGTCAATTGTTTTATTCAAACTCCTAACATATGCCAGTCAGCTCTATTTAATATCTTATAACTAATGAGTTAGGACTGTGTTTCATGTTAGTGACAGTACCATGAAAAAAATGAGATGAAATAAACATTTGAAATATTTCAGTCTATCAGGAATGAATGTCTACATCATACAATTTTCACCTTTTGAATGGAATTACTGAAATAAATCAACTTTCATGATATTCTAATTTTATGACAAGTACATGTATACTGATATTTACACATCTTAACAAATCTCATAAGTTCCCTTTACTAGGACTCCAAAAGTATTCAATAGACCTTGTGGTTGGAGAGATATACTCATTTAATTATGGATGTGCATTTTTGAGCAGAGGCCTACAAATTAGGCACAGGCCCTTTAGGGTTAAGATACACGCAATCCAAAGCCTGGTGGTTTTACATGTGACACACAGAAAAGGCAGTTCTGTTATTTCCAAGACAACAGTCTTCATACTCACTTCCATCTACGCCAGCCAGAAACTTCACACCTTAAGTTATACTTCTTTCTAAATGCTGAGGAAAACACTCCGTGAGCAGAGTTAAATTGGGGTACACTGAAGCATAGACATGTCGTTTCACTCTACTGATCCCCCTAGAGCCAGAAATCCATCTCAGGAGGCTCTAAGTTACCTAACTTATTCCCAGTTCATGCTATCTGAAATGAGCTTCGTGCAGCCACAGCCAGATAATTCACAAACCAGTCCAGTAAATGTTTAGTCTCACAAGAAGGTGGCTGAGATGAAGCACTGCAGTGACACTGACCCAATCCTCAGGCATACATCCTTAATTATCACATCTAGGAAAAATAACATCTACAGTAGGTGTGTCCACACACACACAAACACATACCTCCACATAATGGATGCCATAAATATAGCACACAGACTTGAGTGCTGACGATGATCAAAGGGTTAGAAGTCAAGCTTTTATGTAATTAACCCCTATAGGTGAGTTGGTGCAATGAGGTTGTACAAATATGACTCATCTTGCTAATGAAATGTAAAAAGGCTCTGAAGCAGCAAGGTCACAACCGATTGACCTCACTGTCCCCAAATTGACACACCATATTATGAATGTAAAGTATAAAAAGAAGAGCAAATGCATTCTCATATTACGCAAGTAGACTTCACTCTTCTCCTGCTGATGCCCAGAAGTTGGAGGTTGAAATATAGGAGGAATCCCGCCATCACAGAGCCCGTTCAGACGGAAAATGAAATCTTTGTTCACTTAATTTGCACTATAGATCTCAGAGAAGGAGAGAGAAAAAGAGTTAAGGGAGAGTTAGAAAGAGTTTTCTAGCACACTCTGCTGTGATCTTGCGGCTGCACTGCTGCCGCTCCTCCTCTGGCTGCTGTGGTCAGATGCTATTAAGGACCCATAAGAGAGACAGATGGCTGCTGACAGGCTGAGGAAAGACTCGAGCATATTTATCTGGGTTTCTTTGACGTTGAAGGTGGTGGTGAAGGTGCCGGTGGTGGGGGTTACATACAGTAGGTAGAATTTATGCTGGATCCCCAGTTCATGACCTTCCTCCCTTCTCAACAAGCAGGTCCTTGTGTTGCATTTACTTTGACAAGCCAAGTTTTTTTTTCCCCTCCTCTGTTCTTTGGATGAGCTTTGAGAGTTTCTGTTGTTATTTCAACATTAATATTACAACAGTGGACTGACAAAAGATATACTTAACTTGTCACAATTATGAGGCTTTCACAGCTATAAGAAAAAAGCTAGAATAGAAGTGATTAATTTGGAAAAGAGCTGCTTGCTATGAGGGAAAAGAAATTCCGTATGTACAATTTCTAGTAGCTCTGTCAAATTATGGGGAGGGGGGGTTCAAATCGCATACCAATTAACTTATTTTCTATGGTATTTGCAGGGCCAGTGATTGTTTGGGATAGGGGAGGTGGGTGAACGGAGGCTTATTGTGGTTTGGCCCGAAGGTCTACATTAGGCCTGAGGCTTGGAGATCCTCTACTTTGGTCCTTGTGACCGCTAACGTCTGAGGTTGCCTTGTACAGAGCTGCCTTCTTCCTGCACTGCTTATTCTAGGACTTGCTTTACCCTCTGTTTGTTTGTGTTTCTGGGTGTGTGTAAGTTAAGAGTTAGCGTGTGTATGTTCTAATAAGTATGTACAAAGTGCTGAGGCAGAAACACATTACTCCTTTCAACCACAGCTTTGGAACAAGTGTCAATCAATTATTCCAGCAGTTCTATTTCACTGCATGTTTAGCTGTTAACAGACAGTGCCTCGCAGCTATGGCCTCTGTATTTGACACATCTGGACAAGCCAGATGTGATAAAACTTAATCTTATTTTCCCCCTGAAACATACTTACTTCATACTTTTTTTTTAAGGGTTTCAACTAAATTATTATTTATGCATATCATTCCATTTGCAGATCTTTATTATAACAAGTCAACTATCCTTTAAACAACAATTAACATAGAGCTTAGAGAAATTGTGAGGTCCACTTGGATCATCGGTATTTCACTTAAACACCAATGTGTTCAGTTTTCATCGAAAAAAGAAAAAAACCAAAAAGAAAATGCCCTTGGGGATAAGCGACAGACTGCCGCTCCCCCTGACACTTGGCAGAAGCATTTGACGTCTGGCACGGCCAATCTGGGACCCGTCACAGAGCCCACCTTGAGAGAGAAGTCACCTGCGGTGTGACACAGATGGGTTGCCATTGAGCTGGCACACTTTTTTACTTCATTGATTCATGTTCACTCTGTGTTACTTTTCCAAGAGATGGGGAATTAAACTATAATTCAAAGGAAGTACAAATAAAACTGAAGCTTCTGATTTATGTTTTATGCCCAAAGGGAGTTCATATGTCAAGCTGATAAAGCTGAGAATTACTCTGATTTTGCCACAAGTTGCATGCAGAACAAATGCAGTTTAATTTAGGATGGATGCATCAGTTATCTATCAATTCCAGATCTGTGCTATGTCATGTAGAGGGTGGAAGTAGTTTATCCTTCTTAGTCATTTTGGGACATGAAGGCTTCTCACATAAGGAGCTGGAGGTCATATGGCACAAAGATGCTGGGAGTAAAAACAGGATGGTGCTTCTTCTTGTCCCCAAAATAGTTACCAAAAAAAAACACGACACACATTGTGACAATTACAGAGCACGGTTCTGTAAATAAGGTATGAACAGAAAGAGGATGACTTGCACATCAACATTTCCTGTTTTATCCTAACATCTGCTTTGGTAAGTAATTCAGGTAAACATCAGGTTCAAAACACTAAGGAAAGCTTCATTTTGCCTGCAGCAACACCATAAGGTGCCCATTAGTTTGGCAGTTGCTGCAGAAACTGGGCAAGACTTTTTTCATGAATTAGCAGCATAAATAAAAAAGAAAGATTATTGAAAAAAGGGTATTCTTAAATTTGTTTTTAAATTAGCATAAAAAATACATTGGTATTCTCAGAGTGATACAGTGTTGGCAAATGTCTGTTGCAGACGAGCCTCTGAGTTTTTGGAAAATAATTACAAACTTTTAAATTCTGGATTCCCTTTGCTGCTTAAACTGAAATTTTATTCAGCATTGGAACTGGGTTGATTTGTACAAGCCTAATATTGATACATGACGCAGCCACATTCCTGTCTAAGCCTGGAGAAATCAGACTTGATTGATAACAAAGTTGGGCCGATACCAGCATCAGAAATACTCGCCGATCCTGCCAAAAGTAGGGGATCGGGATTGATGATCCAACCCCAGCAGCACCACCACACACAAACACAGGAAGTTATGAAGTCTTGTGTAACAATTGTTTTGAGTTGTTGGGCGGAGAAGCAGCTTCAAGTGAATCACTATCATGCTAGCATTTAGTTTTAGTGTCATTTCAGCAATTTGGCATAATTACTCCAAAAATCCCACCAGCAAAAGAACAACATGCTTAATATGTAGAGCTTAAGAGGCCGTCCCCATGACACCGAATTGCAGCAAAACCGCAAAAGTATTTTAGCAAACCACCTTTTCATCCCCACAAAGCCAGGGATTAGCCTCCATGAAACCAACCATGTCTGAAGCCAGGTACCAAAGTGGATAGGTTTGGGTCCGCTACCGTCTGTGGCGCTGTGCAGACAGCAAAGTCGCACAACTTGAGGATATGACGTCAGTGTGACGAACACTTCACCCTTCTTCGGGTTTTTTTATGCTTTGTAGTCAAGCATTTTTTGAAGAAGCTCAACTTCTTCATTAGTCCATAGAAATGTTTCCTTTTGCCTCGCAGTGAATACTCAGCTATCTTCACCTCTCTGCTTCCAATGTGTACTTCATCTGTGCATGCGTTTTTTTGCTCTAGCTTTGGAGGGTTACTTTTTAGCACCCCCTACAGCTTTGTAGTATGTACTACAGTGGGGTTGTGGGGATGTTGAAGCCTTTCTACTAGTTTTCGCCACCGTTTTCACACCTGAACTGGCTTCGGTGCCATGTGGACATAGCCTAAGTTTCCAGGTGCTGTACAAATGCTGCCAAATGTAACACCAGAAACAATAAAGCATTTGGGTTGCCATCACATTAAAAACATCACAAGGAGTTTTTTGCCTTAAAGGAAAAGCACAACAAACTGCAGCAACAAACACTGACCAATGCTTTTATAAAATGTGATAAATTAGCAAAAGAAAGCCAGAAAGTCACCGCAATAACAAAGTTTTATAACTTATTTTTCTGCATGACCAGCTCCTGTCCGTCATTGGGAAATGATCACTGTAAGTCCAATTCCAAGATTCTTTAATAGATATTCTTTGATAGATATTCTTAGTTTTTGTACTCAAAAAATTAAAATGTTCGGTGGTAATCATTGTTTTCATGTGTTAATTCATGTTTAGAGTTTAAACTATGCTGGGCCATTGATTGATACTAACGACGATATTATACAATATTATACCAAATTATTGTATTATATCAAAGCTGATAATAAATATAATTTATTTAAATGATAATGATAATCAACATAATACATACATCAGTGTAATTATACTTAACAGAACTTAAACAAAAGTGTACAGGGCTGGGTTCGGAGACCAAATAAAATGTATCCATGATCTATCACTTTGCATAGAAAATGAGGAACAACTGATCATTTTACAGTGTGTTCCTGAGGGATAAAGGGAGGAAAAAGAAGTGGGAGGTTTAAGGGAGTGAGTTGCAGGAAACGCCTGGCTGCAGCTCTGTCTACCAGGTGATTTATTTACCTCCCCAGTCTGCAGAGCTGTTAAGAAGTAAGACAATATTTTCATATTGTTTTATTAAACACTATGTGGCCTTATTTATTGCCGTCTCCCCAGACACCTATAGCATACCTGCAGCGGCAGTTTGCACAGCCCCTGACTGAACTGAAAGGGTCCATTGAAGCTTTATAAGATGAAATATGGCTCTGTCAAAAGGTATGTGGCCCTGCAGAGGGACACTGCACACAACTGACCTCGTGTGTGTGTCAGACAAATGACCAAATGGGATACTTAACTATCTATTATGTTCTCTTTTTTTCCACAAGTATGTTGTGTCAGGTTACAAGTGTGGTTTTGTAGTTTTTGAGTGTGATTTGTATAAGTGAATACATGTATTATTCTATCAGTTTATCATACTGCTGTTTGTGGAGTGTAGGTTTTGTACATATGTGTTAGCGGCTCAACCCATCAGCAGCTTGAAGCTCCCAGTAGCAGCTTTGTTTAGATGGTCATAACCACTGCAGGCCCTACAGGGTACCAATGCTTCTCTGCCTGCCTAAGAATCTATCAGGCATGTCGGCATGAATCACACACTTCTCATCACTCATGCTGCCTCCAGAGAACCACACATACAAACACAAATTAAAATCCTGATGTGCCACAGTGGAAGCAATCTGTGGCCACTCAGATCCTTCGTTCTGAATATATCCTCTGATAGAAACTGAAGATCAGGTACTTGATTCTTGTGGCCTGTCTTGCTCAAATCAACATTGCTTTCTAAAATGAAATGCAGACTCAAAGGAGGCTCTGAAGGAATACAATCTGTCTCATCTACTTGGCAGATAATCTCTTTTTTCAGCATCTTTTCAATATTGTATTGTGTGACTGATTTTTTTCTGTAGCTTACCCAAAGTGTCAATTCAGTAACTTTATGATACTGTAAGTTTCAAAGAGCCATAAGCTGATGTGAAACACTTGGACTCGGTTCTATTGCAAGTTGCACTCTTCAAAGTTCAAAGTTCAAAGTTCTTTAT